>MU676438.1:36124-50295 GCA_026770625.1 Nicotiana glauca
AAAATTCTACTCGACATTCAAAACAAGTAGCAAGTAAGAGGGGAGAACAAAAAATCATACAAGGCTCAAATTAACCCCAGAAGTCAAACAATCATTTAGTTTAGCATGACTTAACAAATACTGGTTTGGTCTTAGATTAAATTTAAGCAGCGAACGGATTGGTTCAACACATGTGTTTTAGGCAGAAAGTCTGCATTAGGCAACTCAGATACAATTGTCAGGTATTAAGGTATTCAATGCGAGTTATTTAGAAAAGTGCTGATTTCAGAATATAGGCTAATGCAGAAGATTTTTTGAAAGAAAGAACAGACTGCAGACTTAGCCTAGAAATAAGTTTTAAAAGAAAATCAGTGGACTGTCCGGTTATAAAACACAAAAATAATTGTAAAGAATTTCGGAGAAAAGATAGAACTATCTGAGGAAAAGAGTAAGCTGCAGAACTGTTTTAAAAGACGAGTTCAAGAAGACTAGAATTTAGTTGGAAAACGCTTAGGCAGAATATTAGAAAAGAAATCATTTCAGAAAAGATGCAGATTTGAAGAACTCAACTTTTAGGACAAATGTACACTGATTCGAGAGAGTTTTATCAAAAAGATTAAGGCTTTTGAAAACGTTACTGAATTAAGGCTTTAGGGACCAGTTAGCAGATTATTATCAGACGAATTTGATGTGAAATCCTATAGGCATGATATCTACGTTTGATTTTTCAGAACCTGTTAAAGAATTTATGAAGAGATGACTATTTTTTAATTAATCCTACAGTTTGCCTAATGAATATGCATTCCCTATAGATATGATATCTATATAGGAATTTTCAGAAAAGCTTAGAATTCCTATAGGCAGGATCTCTACATGCATTAGTTACAAAATATGAGCGTTAAATCCTATATGCATGCTTTCTATGTGATTTGCAGTATAGTTAAACATTAAACCCTATAGGCAGGATTTCTAGGTGACTTGCAGCATAATTAAACGTTAAACCCTATAGGCATGGTATCTATGTGATTGAATCAGAGATGTTAAACAGACCTATAGGCAGGATTTCTAGAAAAAGAGAGTCCTAAAGCATGATATCTACCCTTATTTATGCAAGAAAGTAAAACCCCTCCCACACCCTTTTACTATATTCCCCGAGTTTTTTTTATACAAATTACTACTGACCAGAAAATAGCTATAAAAATACATCAAAAGCTAACAGCTAGATCTGAGCAGTCTAATTCAATCCTAATGTCCAATAACATGTGTTTAACCAACTCCGGGATCTAGATTTCCAAAGCCTTCTCATTATCCAGGGTGTTTCAAAGTTCCAAGGAATCTGAGGGATCCCCGGCATTGCTTACACCCCAGATACCATTAGAATTAGGAACAGTGCAGTGTGGAAAAGCCAGCTCTCAGGCATCCAAGTTCAGAAGGAGCTCAGGGGTCCCAAAGCATGGCTTGTAAGAGAGGGGCAGAACTTATAGCTAGGAATAAGTGCAAAGTGAAAGGGAATTAGGGGGCCATGACAGGTGGTGATCATACCTAGCCATAAAGTAGGCTGGCACACCCCTGACCACTTGTTTAGTTGAACAAGTTAGGAGCAGACCTTTTGAAGGTCAGACCAAGATCTGGATAGTGATTAGGACACTATCAGACCCGAGTCCAGGGCTCAAGCACATAAAAGGGGAAAGGGAATGGGAATTGGTTGAGTTAGGGACTAAAAGAACCTAGTTCAGGATCATAGACAACAATATTGGAGTGCTGCTATGCCCTGAACAATAAATAACTCACATGCAAAGGGGTAAGGGGTAAGGGAATTCATAAGGTATCAAATTCACAACAAACAAACAATTGTACACATTATTTAAATATTGAACTGTAAAGAAAAGGGGAAACAAATGGGCAGAATTAAACACATTGCTGTTGAAGCATGTAAACCAATTGAGACATACCAGTATAGAGGCAAAGAATGCAGAAGAAAGCAAACAATCCACAACAATGCAAGTATCAGAAAGAGGGAGAGTATAAGTGAATTGTGAACTCAGATGGTGTTCTGGGTTCGTGTGTGTTCAAAGAGAAGGGAAGAAAGTATATATAGTGTGAGAAACATTCAAAAATAAGGCAAGGATTGCAGTTCAACAGTAGTTAGGGGAACAAGTGTCAATCAAATCAGTATCAAAGACTTCCTTTAATTAAGGAATTAAAACCAAACGGTAACATGCAAGTGCTAAATAAGGAAAGAAATCACATAGGCTGAATATGACTAATAAGGAAGTATTTCAAGTATAGTACATGTGCGTAGCAGGTAATAGAGGCTAGGTTCATCAGACTCTAATCAAGGAAAGGTCTATAAGAATCCAATATTAATATTACCAAGGTAAGGGAATCGATCAACTTGAGTAAAAAGTAGGGTCCGAAGGAAAATATTTCAAACAAGTCCAAGAGACAAGGGAAATCAAGACAATAAAGGAAAGAATCAATTTAAGAGTGCAATCACAATTACAAATAGAAATTTGAAATCAGTCCACAATCACAGGTTATTTCGAGAAAGAAATTTAACCTATAAAGTGCACAAACACTAAGCATGTGAGGCTGGATTTTAAAACAAAGAGGAGTGTCATGCATTCAAAATTAGTGAGTAGAGGACTATAAGAACAAGGTAGTCATCTCAGAGAAGAGGGAATCATCAGGTAGCATGCAAAGGTCAGGTAAAAGTCCTTGTAAAGAGGTTAGAAAAGTTAAAATAAAACTTTGAAATTCAATCGAGCAGTAGAGGAAAACACTTCAGGAATTCAAATAGATCCAAAGAGGCTAGGGTTTTGAAATGAAATACGTTCAGAAATAAAAACAAGCAAACCACGTAACAAGTAGCCTTAACGACTCGAATGAGCCCCAAATTTTAGGGCTTTCACTAACAGTTAAGTCCAGAGATGAAAGCAAGTAAGTGAGGCAAAAATAACAACGAAATAAATGCAGAGACCATGAAAAGGACACGTACTTCACAGTTGAAGAAGGTCATGAGAATCATAATAAGAGGAACATCATGCAAATACAGTAGAATATCTCATGAAGACAAGGTAGGAAAACCACAGTAGAAGAAACACATGAAAATCAAAGAAACCCTAAATTGAAATCAAGCGATTTTAAAAGGAAAACTTGGGAAAATCATTTAAAATGTAAAGTATAACATAGATTCAGCATAGATCTAGGCAAACAAACAGAGAAGGAAACTCGAATAGCTTACGTTCTTGGAGAAAACCCTAGAGATGAGGAAGGCTTGGAAACAGGTCCGATCTCGAGTCGGAGAGGTCAAGAATCATGCTTTTAGAGCTTGAATACGCCGGAGCATGGTCGGAGAGGCCATAGAACTACAGATCTAAGAGGATCTAAAAAGCGAACCATTGAGTTCAACCTTCAAAACCTCGAACAACCAAGGTATAACGGCGAGGGTGAGTGGGTATAAGCCATCCATGGCCAAGGCTACCATGGATTCCGGTGGAGATAAGACGAAAATAGGCGGAATAAAGCTAGGGTTTTGGAGAGGGCTAGAGAGGATTTGGGAGATGAGGGAGGCTGTCTTTGGTAAAATGATTAGGGTTTTGGGGGTAAGGGTGAATTAAAAAAAAGGAAAGAATGGATTATAGCTGTTGATCAAAATGATCAACGGCCAGGATTTAAAAAAGGCCCGGACGGGTTTAGGAATTGGGTCAAGGGGTCGGGTTAAAAATGAAAATTGGGTCGTTTAATTGGGTTTGAGATTGGGTTGATTTTAGGCTAAAATTGAAATGGAATTGGGGTTATAGTTGAAATGAAATGAGGCCAAAACTTAAATAGCCAGTTTTCCCTTTTATATTTATAAAATGATAGAAATAATTTTGAAATTAAATTAAAGGTACTGAATCAGTTAATGATATATAAATATTAATTTAAAAATACAGGAACCAATTTTATAATTATAAAATATTATAAAATCTTAAAGAGGCTAGTATTGAAATTATATGCAATTTAGTTTTAAAAAATACCAAACAAATTTGTAAAAATATGCAAAAATCATGTTAGCTATACTTTGATGTAAATATGAGAATAAAAATAAATTTTCCACCAAAATGATAGTTTTGGGAATAATTATCGGATTTATGGTATAAAAATAGGCAATAAGTTGGTTTAAAAATCATTAAAATGCCAAAATCCTTTGGTGTACTTATATATGCTATTTTGAAAGTATTTTGGGTAAAAAAAATACATAGAGAAAAATTGGGTATCAACACGGTGCATAATACGAGCCGGTTATTATTGGCCCACCATGAAGAAGGAAGCAGTGGAATACGTTCGCCAATGCGAGCAATGTCAAAAATACGCCCCCATGATACACCAACCAGGAGAGCCTCTCCACTCAGTTACTTCCCCATGGCCTTTCATCAAATGGGGAATGGACATAATCGGTCCCCTACCAGCGGGACGAGGAAAGGTACGATTTCTATTAGTTTTAACTGACTACTTCTTCTCCAAGTGGGTGGAAGCAGGTGCGAACACCCAAATACGCGAACAGGAAGTCATTGCCTTCATATGGAAGAATATCATCTGCCGCTTCGGCATCCCCAAAGAAATTAGCTATGACAATGGATGACAATTTGTCGGTCAAAAGACAACAAAGTTCTTCGACAAGTGGCACATTAAGCGAATACTCTCCACGCCGTACCACCCCGCCGCCAACGGCCAAGCAGAGTCTTCCAACAAAGCAATACTGAACATACTGAAAAAGAAACTCGAAGAAGCCAAAGGGCTATGGCCCGAGCTACTACCGGAAGTATTGTGGGTGCACCGAACCACACCAAAATCTTGTACAGGAGAAACACCATATTCGCTGGTCTACAGAATCGACGCAGTTATACCAGTCGAAATCGGCGAACCTAGCCTGAGATATTCACATACCAGCGGAACAGAGAACGACGCAAACAGGCTTCAAGACCTCGACGAGGCCGAGGAAAGAAGGGAAATGGCCCACAGAAGAATGGTGGCCCAGAAACAACAGGTCGAAAGGTACTACAACAAAAGAGCCAAAGTAATATCACTTAAAGTGGGAAATTACGTCCTCAAGGCCAAAACATTGGCATCAAAAGACCCAAGCAAAGGAAAATTAGGCACCAATTGGGACGGACCCTACAAGATTATAGCAGCAACAAGTAAAGGAGCATTTCAACTAGAAACAATGGAAGGAAGAACTCTCCAAAACAATTGGAACGTCGCCCACCTCAAGTATTTCCATTTCTAAAAGGCGTCTTCTGAGTCGCACTCTTTTTCCCTTACCCGAGTTTTGTCCCAATTTGGTTTTCTCGGGAAGGTTTTTAACGAGGCGACAGATGGGACACCTGGAGATATTTGCAGAACGAGTTTATCATACTGTCCACTCCATCAGCTCTCCTGGCTGGCATAACAAAGGGACTGACTAGCATGATCTCCAATGTATGAACGGCTACGACCATCTCCAATATATGAACGGCTACGGCCATCTCCAATATATGAACGGCTACAGCCATCTCCAATGTATGAACGGCTATGCCATCTCCAATATATGAACGGCTACGTCCATCTCCAATATATGAACGGCTACGGCCATCTCCAATGTATGAACGGCCACGGCCATCTCCAATGTATGAACGGCTCTGGCCATCTCCAATGTATGAACGACCACGGCCATCTCCAATGTATAAACGGCTACGGCCATCTCAAACGTATGAATGGATAAAGCCATCTCCAACGTGCAAATGGCTAAGGCCACCGTCGTCGATAAGTCGACCTTGCTCGACTACGACAAACGAAGTAACTCGACGACAGTCAAAGTCACGTATATGGCTAAAGCCATCTCCAACGTCCAAATGGCTAAGGCCACCATCGTCGATAAGTCGACCCATCTTGACTACGACAAAAGAAGTAACTCGACGACAATCGAAGTCACGTATATGGCCAAAGCCATCTCCAACGTGCAAATGGCTAAGGCCACCATCGTCGATAAGTCGACTCAGCTCGACTACGACAAACAAAGTAACTCGACGACAGTCGAAGTCACTTATATAGCCAAAGCCATCTCCAACGTGCAAATGGCTAAGGCCACCGTCGTCGATAAGTAGACCCAGCTCGACTACGACAAACGAGATAACTCGACGATAGTCGAAGTCACGTATATGGCCAAAGCCATCTCCAACGTGCAAATGGCTAAGGCCACCGTCGTCGATAAGTCGACCCATCTTGACTACGACAAACAAAGTAACTCGACGACATTCAAAGTCACGTATATGGCTAAAGCCATCTCCAACGTGCAAATGGCTAAGGCCACCTTCGTCGATAAGTCGACCCAGCTCGACTACGACAAACGAAGTAACTCGACGACAGTCGAAGTCACGTCTATGGCCAAAGCCATCTCCAACGTGCAAATGGCTAAGGCCACCATCGTTGATAAGTTGACCCAGCTCGACTACGACAAACAAAGTAACTCGACGACAGTCGAAGTCACGTATATGGCCAAAACCATCTCCAACGTGCAAATGGCTAAGGCCACCATCGTCGATAAGTCAACCCAACTCGACTACAACAAACGAGTAACCCGACGACAGTCAAAGTTACATACATGGCTAAGGCCATCGACGATATTACGGCTAAGGTCGCCGTCGTCAACGATCGTCATTCCTATTCGATTGCGGCGCAAGGCACGTAAAGTAGCAGATGAAGCAATGCAACTATTAAATAGATCCGCCACTATTTGGCATCGAAGCCGCCTCCTATCGGTGGATAGCACAAGCAACATTGAAGAAGCACACTTAGAACCTTACAAACAAGCGAACATCCACTCTGCGAAAACGAGATACCAAAAATAAAAGAGTACGACTCGGGAAAAGAGTAATAGCAAAAGTATAACTTCCATTATCATCAAAAAATACATATACAAAAGGACCCATTTACATCTCCAAATACAGCAGAACAAAATAAATACAATTCTTAAGGAGGTCCGCCATCTCGCCCACTACCGCCCCTGGCCTGATAAGTTGCAGAAATCCAGGACCCAGAACCTAGACGGTTAACATCTTCGGAATTATAGCCCGCCCGGTCTGGGGAATCAGAACTATACCCGCAAGCCTCACGGGCGACCTGTGCTATGCTTCGTTGATCCTGAACCTCCGCCTCTTTAGCTCGATCCGCAGCTAAGAGCTCCTCAAACATGACCAGCTTGGCTTCAGCGTAACCCACATCTCCCGCGCCTCGCCATGCGCATCCTCATCAGACCTGGGTGCAACTGTCTGCTTAAGGGCCTCGACCTCAGCCGCCTTGGCATCGAGCTCGGCGGTTAGGGCAGCGACCTTGGCTTGCAAATCAGCGGCTTCCGCCGCTACCCCACGGCCGACCTCCAGCTCCTCTTCCTTTGACTGGAGAAGAGTCTCTAGTTCAATATTCCGAGCCAAAGCGGCCATCAGCTGGTCATCAACTTGCTCCAGCTCGTCCACCCTTCGCTTCAGCTGGGCCTCCGACTGCTCCAAACCCTCGCAGAAAACCCAAAATTCTGGGTCCTACTTGAGTAGGTCCTCCAGCGCTTGATGCTTGGCACGGCACTGCCGGTACTTCTTCACCACCTTGTTAAAAGCGGCGGCCTTCCTTTGCGCTCGCCGCCCCCTCTCTACCTCCAAGATGAGGGTCTAAAGAAGAGAAAAAAGAGAAAAAGCAAGTCAGTATGCATCAAAGTATACTTTACGATATGTGAAGAAAATCAAAATATACCTGCAAGGCCGCGCCAGCAACCCTCCGAGATAATTCCTTGTCGCTAGCACCTTTGAACGTTTCACGCTCAGCGGCCGCACATAACAGGGTCATATCCGAGGCGGCTTGCTCACTGTGCTGCAACAGGTTATACCGACATGGGATCAGAATTCGGCGATTAGATCTACCCACCGTCATCCCCACGCGGGCCGAACCTCTCAGATCTGCATCTGCATCCGCGGGGGCGACCTCATGGTCTGCCCTCTCTCCATCGCCCGTTTCTTCAGCGGCAGCCGACGAACCACTCTCAGGAATGCGTGCTGGGGTGGCGTCAGGAACTGCCCTCCCTTGGGGCCGACCTCCCAGAACGGATGGCGTCGACCATAAAAACTGGCCTTGATTCCCGACGAGGCTCGATCACCCTCTCATCTGCAGTGGCTATTCCCTTGCTAGTCATCAACCGTCGTCTTTTACTTTCTGGCGGCTCCTCGCCCTCGGAAGTCTCCTCCACAGGCTGTGGGGATGGCAGTGAGGGAGTCACTTCACTTGTGGATGCCGCCACAGGCGCAACCTCAGGTTGAGGAGCCTCCGGAGCGCCATCACTGGGCGAGCCACAGGGTATATATCCGTCTTCGGAGTTAGCCTTTGCCCCAGGCGGGGTAATGACGTTCTTCTTCTTCTTCTTCTTCCTAGGAGCGCTCCTACCTTCCAACACGAATAATTCAGGTAACAAGACATAAGGAAACCTCCAAACCATAGCCCCAGAGTTACCTGGAGGGTCGTATCATTCGAGAAACGCAGCCCATGTGCGACATTCCTCCGCATACGGGATTATTTTCTCCACCCACGACCTAATATCTTCCACGAACCGAGGTGGAGAAGCCCTCGCTGCAAAAAAAAAAGGGGGAGGAAAAAGCAAAGAAATCACAATGGCCGTATGGTTAAAATTGCAAGCAGCCCTGAATTCTACGAGTAAAAGTACTTACGTTCTACGTTCCAATTTTTTGGGAATCCTTCGGGATTCGACACCAGGTACTCCATCCTGATGTAGAAATACTTAAGCCAAAAACGGCGGTTAGTCTTGTCGTCGGCTTTAACGACCAAGCCTCTTGTGCCACGGCTTTTCAGTTGTAGCATGGTACCTCTCAGGTAACCAGCACTGAACAACTATAAAAGGTGGTGGACCGAAATGTTTCATTTAGCCCTGGCTGCATAGGTAGTCATAATGCGACACACCTTCAAGGTATAAGGAGTGAGCTGAGCCGAGCACACATTGTAAAAACGACAAAGCTCCTCTATTAGAGGGTAGATTGGAAGATTGTAACCAATCAAGAACGGGTATTCATAGAACGTACAGTACCCAGGCCGGTGCACATTGTCATAGTCGATCCCGGCCGACACCATTTCCACGTGGTCCGGAATGTGGTGCGTCTCTCGAAGATCATCTAAGTGAGATTGCAATAACTCGCTGTGTTCCCAGGGAAGGGCAGGGCTCTTAGTCGGGAAATCCCTGCGAATATGCATCTCCTTCGGGAGGACGTTGTCTATACTAAGAGGAACAAGGGTCTTCTCCGCCTTTTCCCCTTCACCACCAGAAGATGGCAAAACCCTAGATGGGGCATTATCTTTGGCCTTTTTACTACTCTATCCACGTTTCGTCATGGTATTTTCTATAAAGAAGCAAGGCTCTAACGATAAGAAGTGTGGTTTCAAAAGAAACGGAAAAGTCTCACACAAAATAGCGGTTGTTAGAAAGAAAGATGAAAAAGGAAGCAGAAGAAGTTGAAAGGTTCGAAAGATAAAACAGATTGAACCTCCCCTCTATTTATAGGGCTAAGATGCACGGAAATCGAAGGGGTATGATTCAAAACGGGCGCAGGAAATCAAAACATCATGTCATCCCTGAACCACCTCGGGAGCAAGTATAATCATGACGCATGCGGGAGATGACGTCATTTCAAAAAGGTAGGCGTGCGTCAGCACCTCAACAACGCCATATATTTCACCTCATTCACGTCACCGCCCCCATAGTAAGTACAAATTTTCCAAAGGCGAGGTCTGCATGTCCACCCGTTGAAGACGTCTATTGGATACGCCTCCAACGAGCGGAGGGACTAACTGTATAGGTTCAAATTTGGCTCTCAACGTCTCTACTCCGAAGGGTACGCCCAGTGAAGCATACGCCTGTTAAAGCAAGGGTACGGCTTAGACATAAGGACGAAGGCGACGCCGGTTAAGGCCTGGCGCCCTCGTCAGGAGGACGTCAACTACGTTTTATACTTTTGTAATTATTTTAAAGAAGGTCTCTTATTATATAGAGGGGACCTTTCCATTGTAAAGGGGCGTTAGTGTTATTCTCGAATAATACAACTCCCTCATTTAAACCTATTCTCTCTCTACCTCTATCTCTAACAATCATCTTCTCTTGAGTTCATATTATCATCTCACAATAGTAGATCTACAACAATAACTTCACTTTTTCATCTCTAGGGTTATTATATTTAATTACGATTTACCCTTTTTACATTTTTTGATTGTTTCCTAGCTTACAAAGTAAATTATTAACTTTGAGTAAAACACTATCTATTATTATCTATATTCTATATTCTATATATATATCTATATCTATATCTTTTATATATCTATATCTATATTTACTTAAAAGGAAGAAAGTTGGCCCTGAGATTTTGCCAAGTGTCAAATGCTTAAAATGCCATGTACCAGTTTTAGGATAAATTAGTTAATTTAGGTAAAATTATTTTCTTCTTTTTTTGAATTTTGAATTTGAAACCAATTAATTAAGTATTCTACATATTTTTTTAAAAAGCACATTATTCTTCTATATTTAAAAGAAGAAGTAGATTCTAAGTTTTTCCAAAAAGAAAATCCCATTCCTATTAAATAGGTATGTAAATACATTTTGAAACTTTACCGCTGGCAATTGGGAACCATTTTCATCTCTTTGCCCTAAAAATTTTATCCTCCAAATTCGGCACTCCATTCCCACGATCTCTTACCACGATATCAACTCCTTACCCATGTCTACCTACGATTCCAGTAACATGATTTCACATTTTATAAAATCAGTGCTAAAATCAGTTCTGCTTTTACAGTATATATAGTTCTTTTCTTTCTCCATCATGTGCATATCAAACAACAATTCTACACTACAAGAGGTGATTTGTATGATTTGTATTTCATGAACGATTTTTGTTACAATTGACATTGTATTCCTCTAACAGATAATTCCGTGAAGCTTTAGTTTTTACTTATATTTACATATACCTCTGTGTATTTTCAGGATATAATGGCAGCTGTAATCAATTTCGATAGTGAAACTGATAAGACAGATTCTGAGGAGATTATTGAAATTATTCTTGATATTCAAGAAAAAAAATGGAGGAGAAGATGCAAAGGAAGAAGGCTGATAATGACTTATTAAAACAGATAACAACTCTTACTTCAACTCTAACTGCTTGAAGTAAGGTTTGTGATTGAGTCATAATTTTTATTGTTTTGTGTTTTACCTTATTGTATCAGTATACTACTATGTCTGATTATTTTATTAACTTTTTAAAGGCTTCATGTGGTTTGAATAAAAAAAGACAAAGGAGCAGATAGTGGACGCAGATGTTGCAGATGTGTACAATATTTTGGCAATCTTAATAATTTGATTTCATTTCCTATTTTCTCTGTTGGTTGGATACATATGTATTCATCAGATCAGATTTCCAAGATAATTCATGAAGACACTAACCTTTAAAAGGGAAATGTTGAATTTGACTTGATTTTGTAGTTAGTTATGAGTTTTCTTTGTCAATTATATCTGCTATTGATCATTATCTTATATTTTTTTGGGTAGTTCTTGCTAAACCAAACAAGTTGGAGAGGTGTAGTACAAGTTGCAAAGAATTCGAACAGGTGCAGGAGAAGTCAGATAGACGTAGGTCAATTCAGACATGCGCAATATAAGTCGGACAAGGGTAGGACAAGCGAAAAATTCAAAATAAAATCTTTGTGTATCAATGAGATCTTAATACATTAAATTCAGATTTTTACATTGGTTGCTTCATATGAAGGACGATTTGGACAGGGACAGTTAATACTATATTTACCAAATTAATGATCCTTCCGAACGACTGCTCTGTAGTCAATTACTCACATATAAGAATATTAGACCTTTGCAAAAATAATGAAGCATTATTATAGCTGGCAGCTTATTAATTTTGTAAAAGTATTATTATTGACCAAGCTGTTTCAGGCTTTCACTTAATGAATTATGTCAGAATGTTCATACTTAATAAATCCAAAGTATCTCCTCTTTATGTTATGTATTTCACTCTTTATATTATGTCGTTCACTCTTTCAAGATTGACGGGCCAATTTTTTTTACCAGGGTGTACGATAAGAGTGCTATAAAGTGCAATAGGACGGAGGCACATACTAATTTTAAACTAAGCACATATGAAGGGGAATTAACTTCTCATGCTGATAATATAGGTATTATATTAAGGCTTTACCACAAATTTTAAATACCTTATGATTGTTTTCCCTTCTTCGTTCTGTAGTTATCATGTTTAATGATATATTTTTCTCATACTTGTGGGGATTCCATACATAATCCATTGAACATGTAAATAACACCATCTATTTTAGCTAATGACCAGAATGACATCACATGACAAATGAAAACTCTGAATTCCCGCGTGCCTCATATGGTTTGATTGAAAATAATAGAGCCATGGTAATTTCGTAACATGCTTTTCATTCAGATTTTTTTGAGTCATTGAATTATGAGACGCCTGAAGTGAGGAGCTTTACCTCTACTGCTTTCAATAATGGAGTACTCTAAAAATGGAAAAATTTAATGTTGCTTATGAATTCTTGTGTGTGATGGATTACAGTAAATTGTACATTAACATAGGCTTTTACACGGTTACTATTATTTACCATTTAAAGTTCATTCTCCTATGAATTTTAAGCTTTACTATTGTGTTTTTTTGTACTATGCTTTTCCATTTATCGTAATTATCTTCATCTTCGCTTTTACCTTCCTTTTTTTAGGAGAACAAACAACATTGTGAGAATAAATTCCGTAGACTAGAAAACAGCTTGACATGATTATATTATTTTATTTTGCTGGTATTTGAATGTATAGTCAAACATATCTCCCTGCAATTTTCCACTCACATGATAATACTTTTTTTTTTGCTAAATTGTCTATTTATATTTGCAGTCAATCACTTTATTCAAATTGTGCAGCTGAAAGAATATGCATGAGCAACCATTATTTCACTTTTCAATTGGTTGCTTCTAAGTATGACATAGTTCGAATGAGTATAATTAGTAAAGATATAACTGAAACTATTTGAAAAGAAAAATCATATTGTCATGGTGTTGTTTTCATATTAATTTCATTGCATATAATCAGAATGTAAATATTTGTGTACAATAAAGCATACACATGAGAAGGTACCAGTAAAAAAAATTTCATAGAAGTATTTTTCCCTTTGGCCACCTTGTATTACTTTTATTTAATAGGGAGTATTTGGTGCCACATGTATATGCAGAATACATACAAAAGCTTTACTTTGTATTCTGCTATTGCATAAGAGAGTTAGAAATGATGAACAGCCTGGTCCATAAATTGTAAGTAGATTACATGCTTTCATGAATTTATAAATATAAAGTGTTTCAAAAAGTTATTAAGTCTATCTCAAGAAACTTATATAAAAAAAATTTTGGAGCGTTATGAACAGTTGCAAATCCGTAGATACTCCTATAGTGAGAGGTGAAACTTTAAGCCTTGAAATGTGTCCCAAGACTGAAAATGAAAGGGAAGACATGTCTCGAGTTCCATATTCAAATGATGTCGGGAGCTTGATGTACGCTATGATGTGTACTCGCCCAGACATTTATTATGCCGTAAGTCTGGTTAGCAGGTATCAATTCAACCATGGAAGAGATTATTGGAAAGTTGTGAAGAGAATTTTCAGATATCTGAAGGGAACTGCAGATTATTCACTATGTTATAGTGGAAATGATTTATACTTGTCACGACCCCAATCTCGGTCGTGATGGCGCCCAACACAACTGCTAGGCAAGCCCGACTATTTACACTTTCAGCCCGAGCATGAAGCTCAAACCAATTATTTAAATATCATTTAACAATCATAATGAATAACCTCCCAAAGACCTGGGGGTCATGAGTCTAGAGCTTCTAACAAATACAGAGTAATAAAACTCCAATACTACAAATGTTCAAAGCTGCGGAAAATGACAAAGGGATAGGAGAAGAGTCGGGTCCTGCGAACGTCAGGCAGCTACCTCGACAACTCCAATAAAACTCTGAAATAGCAGCTTGCTCAGCTAAGCTCCCAAAATACCTGAATCTGCACACATGGTGCAGGGAGTAAAGTGAGTACTTCCAACTCAGTGGTAATAAG
>MU676439.1:0-17015 GCA_026770625.1 Nicotiana glauca
AAGAATTAAATAAACTAAGAAATTATTATTTTTATAGGTATCGGGGTCGGATTTCGATTCTGACACTTGGTACGATTTCGAAATATCATATAAGACTTACCCGTAAAGTTTGGCGTCAATCCGGGTAGTTTAAGGGCGTTTTGACCCGTTGATAGAAAATTTAGAACTTGAAGTTCATTAGATTCGATTAATTGGTTTTGGGGTCCCATTCTGTGATTTAATAATGTTTTGGGTGTTCCGAAGGTGAAACTAGGTCCGCCTCGTGATTTCAGACTTGTCGGTATGTTCGGGCGGGGCTCGGAAGCCCTGAGCGTCAAATGGTCGAGGTTCGAGCGAAGCTAGAAATTGAAAAGAGGCAACATCTGCTGCTTCTGTCATAACCGCTTCTGTGGCTATTGGACCGCAGAAGCGAGACCGAAGAAGCAGTCCTGTGATCGCGGAAGCGGAAGGGGCTAGGCCCAGGGAAAACCGCAGAAGCGGACCCCAAGACCGCAGAAGCGGTAGGCCCAAACCGCAGAAGCGGTTCTATTTCTGCTTATGCGGACTCGCAGAAGCGAGTTTTGGACCGCAAAAGCGGCCTAGTCTCTTTGGCCTATTACCGTAGAAACGGTTCTATTTCCACTTATGCGGACTAGCAGAAGCGAGTGCTTGACCGCAGAAGCGACCCAGTCTCCTTGGCCCATTTCCGCAAAAGCGGTCAGATGTCCGCTGAAGCGGAACCCGCAGAAGCGGGATTTCTTCCGCAGAAGCGGAAATCAGATAGGGTCAGTGCCTCATTTAATTCGAGCGTAAGCTCATTTCCCCCATATCTCTCTCAACTCTTAGGCGATTTTGGTGATTCAAAAGGGGAAGTTTCAGCATAAGATTTTGAGGTAAGTAATCCCCACTCATTTTTAGTCCAAATACATAAACATTAGGTAGATTTAACACCAAGGATTGGGTAAAATCAACGAATTTGAGCTAGACCTAGGTTTAATGAGAATTTAAGTTTTAACACGAAAATTTGCCATGCAATGAACTAGAAATCATATATGTACGATCCTTAGATGATAGAGAACAACTTTCCTCGAAAAATGTCGGAATCCGGGCACGTGGGCCCGGGGTCGGAAATTAGGAAACTAGTGTTAATGGCTAGGAAATTGTTTAAATATCTAGAATTCGGTCTTGTAAGCCTTTATTTACTAGTTCTTGCTTCGTTTGATTAGCTTAGGATTTTCCGGCTTCGAATTAAGGACTTGAGCTCGTTCTTGGAGATTGGGAGAGCACTTTGGAGCGAGGTGAGTCTCCTTTCTAACCTCGTAAGAGGGAAATTGTCCCCCTAGGATTTAAATAAGTAATTGTTGCTAAATGCGGGGGCTACGTACGTACGGGGTGACGAGAGTCCGTACGTAGCTACTATATGAAAATTGTTCGGGTAGCTTAGGACCCACGCATGCCTATTTGGGGAAATATTTCATACTTTGAAGTAGCCAATATGAACGTTGTAATTGTTAGAGACTTGAGAACATGAAAGTAAGCATATAAAATTACTGAGTCTTGGTAGAGATTTCCTTGTATATGATTGAGCCTTATGTGCTTTCATTGATATTGTCTTGATGATTTTGGACCGGGCCGATCGCCTCGGTGATAATAGATGCATCTATGGTTCGTGCCGCTCGACCCTCGGCAGTGCACATTTACTTTCTGTTGGAGCGGGCCGTCGACCTCGGCATGTTTGTGCATGATTTACTTGTTGCTGTCAATTGCGATATTAGTACTACTTGCTAATTAAAGAAAGAAACCTGGAAATTTGATTAAGGCAAGAATATGAGTAAAAGATCCTTCTGTGGAACCTGTCTATTTAATAATTTATTTTGTTGTTAAATTCTCCCTACTATGTCATATTATTTGGACCTTAGTAAGTATCAAGTCGACCTCTCGTCTCTACTTCTTCGAGATTAGACTGGATACTTGCTGAGTACATGTGGTTTATGTACTCATGCTACACTTCTGTACTTAAATGTACAGGTTTTGAGGCAGGTGGATCTGGTCAGTATTCGGGTGCACAACAGTGAGCTGACTCAGGGACTTCTACGGTGAACTGCCTTCTTTCTCACGCCGATCTGCAGCTGAAGAAGTCCTTTATCTTGTATTTATGCCTTTTCTGTCTATTCTGATTCAGACAGTAGGATGGTGTTTTGTATATTTTGTGTATACTCTATTGGTCGCCCGTAACTAGTGACACCGGGTTCTGGCACACACATTGTATGGATGTTCCTTCACTTTTGGGGTCTATTTCTATTATGTCAGCACTTTGTGGTTTCACTGATTTTCTTTATTTTCTGAAAGTGTTTAACTTGTTGGTTTTGAGTTAAACTAAAATGGGCATTTAAATCTTAATTCCGCACTTGGCTGGCCCAACTAGGGTATTAGGCGCCATTAGGATCTATTTTACAAAAAAATGGGTCGTGACACTGAATCTTAAATAAAAACGAATCCCGTTTCCATTGTCCTTAAATTGAAAAAACTCCTTTCTTTACTATATCCCTTCCTGGGGTGTAGTAAAAGCCGTAAAAGCTAGCGGAAAAAGGAGGTGTGACAACGGGGACACAAGACCGAAGACTGCATAGGCCTACGGCAAGAAGTGGTCAGAATGCTAAACCAGGGATACCTGAGGGAATTACTCAGCGACAAAGGAAAAATTAATTTTGCACGCGGACGGGAACAACCCCAGGGGCCGCCAAAGCCACCTTCCCCAACACGAACGATAAACATGATCGTCGGAGGCGGAGACGACTCAGTGATCAATCACGTCAAATTCGCCAACACATAGAGACTTAAGCGGACCATCGCCCATGAACGGTATGACGACTTCGAAGATAGTATCACCTTCGATAAGTCTGATGCCGACGGTTTGTCTTTCCCTCACTGTGATGCTTTAGTTATTACTTTGCGTATCGCTGATACTGATGTTAAAAGAGTTATGATCGACGATGGAAGTGGCGCCTGTATTATCCACCCAAGAGTCCTTGCACAAATGGGACTCGAGGAAAGGGTAATACCGCACTACATAACACTAATTGGTTTCAACAATGCAGTGGAACGGACATCCGGAAAAATAACACTGCCCGTCTTAGCGGGAGGAATCACGCTCGAAACAACTTTCCACGTGATGAACCAAGAAACGACGTACAACGTCATCATAGGACGCCCGTGGATACACGCCATGCGAGCAGTTCCTTCAGGCCTTTGCCAAGTGATCAAATTCTCTACCCCATGGGGAGTATTCAGCATTAGGGGAGAACCACACACCGCCCAAGAATGCTACAAAATAGCTCAAGATTGCGCCCACACCCAACAACTGAAGAGGGCGAGTGCGGAGGCATAGCAATTAGCCATGTCGGGGACTAAAATTGACCCGACAACGAACGCCATCAGAGATCCCGATGTCGTAGAAGCCTGTAAAGCAATGGTCGAAGATCTCGACCTAGTCTAATTGGATGACACCGACCCTGTAAATAAAGCCTACATCGGCTACGGACTTGCCAACCCAAGTAAGTATCGTGAACTCCTAACTAACCATGCATATCTATTTTCTTTCTCCCATTCAGATATGCCAGGGCTTCACTACTGAAAAATTGGTCTACGGTAATGGTTGCAAAACCGTTCCCACAGACTGCGAAACCGTTGCCACAGGGATATTGGAATGGTTTAAAGACCGTCACATCAACCGGCGTACCCATAGGCCTACTGGAACTGTTCTTGTAACGGTTTGCATTACCGTGACAATAGATACATCTATTGCAACGGTTTTCTCGTTCTCTGTTGGAACGGTTATTTGTTTCAATTGGAACGGTTTAGAACCGTTACTATATTGTTTATACAACAGTTTTTAACCGTTACCATATTATTTAAAGCAACATTTATGTAAGCTATTGCTACAGTTATGTTGGATATAGCTATGGTTTCTTTAGGCTATCGTAACGGTTATATTTGTATTTGGAACAGTTTATGAAACCTATTGAAACGGTTTACATTATCTACTGGAATGCCATTTGTGTCCTATTGCAACGGTTCTGGTAGGCTATTGTATCAGTTCAGTTAAAACCAAAATATAGCACCTGTTATAAATAAATATTTATACATATAATAAATTATAATAACACTAAAATTTAAATACAACATAAAATGAAACTATTAATAATACAAAATTGTCCATCAAGCATATAATATCCATAAAGCAAATGTTCTACCCCATGAGTGCATAAGTTTAGTACATTTCAAGATAGTAAATAAGTTTCAAAAATGTTGGTAACAAAATATTCCTAGAACATCATCTATAACAATACAAAATTCATTTCAAGTAAGATCTAGTTCTTCATCGTCTTCATCATCCATTTCTTGATCTACTCTACCTACAAAAGAGGATAAGTAAAATTATTACCAAAATAAACCTTGCGCAGAGAAGTAAATAACTAAATACAAAAGAAGTTAACCAAGTAAAGTCTCAAAATCTATGTTCATATAAACTGTAAGGGGAAACCTGCATCATCAACCACAACCCATAAAAGAAATGCAGTCAGATGTAAATTCTTCAACTCTCATTCCCTCCCAGAGAGCACCATCCCAGATCCAAACAATCCCCCACACATAAAATTGAATATCATATAACAAAGATGACTCGAGCCTATACCTTTCACCTTTTGACAAAAGCAAACATTTTCCTAAGTTAATTGACATTGAATCAATTGAATAAACACCGCATGTCCACAATTTGAAAAGACATCCAAGAAAAAGCAAAATATATATCATATTCAAAAAAATGGACCTAAAAACTGTAGGTGTTTCCATTAGAAGTCTCCATGCCAGGAGTTTCTAGTTAAACCTTTGTAACAATTTCAATAATCAGCGCTGATCGTAGCAATGCCAGAAGAATCAAGAGATGGCATTAGCATTGTCTAAATTTTAAAGATTTATGAAATCCCATGAAATAAAACTATTCAAAGACAATAATCTCATTCAGATCAGTATCCAAAATAGTGTACACAACACCAAACTGCAATTAAAAGGACTGTGGGTAAGGAGGACTGAGAGTTGTGGCCTTCACCACCCAGAAGATCTCTTGAAACAATCAATTTAGCAGCCAGAGAGGCTAGGTGGTTTGAGAAACCATTTCTCAAGCAAGTTAAACTTTGGTAAGCATCCAAAGTTCCAAAAATCGTAAGTGCAAATCCAATCGAAAGAGACTAAAAAATCAATGACTGTTCAGGTAAAAAAGTCACCAGAGGAAGTGACAGAATTTGCAAGTTGTTTGACTTAATGAACAAATGGTAGAAAAAATGATCTCTATAACCTGTGAGGAAATCAAGAGGGAAAGCTTAAAGGACAAAGAACTTGGATGAGAATGAGAAGCTTTTTAATTCCGTAACAAATATATTTTCACATGTCTATATTTGTTATAATTTCAACTTGTCTCAGTTGTTATCAGAGTGCTAAGAGAAGTTAGTACAATGGGAATTTCAGTATTCCAAATGGTGTTGGTTTTCTTGTCAGCTCCAGTTTCTAAGCCAATTAACAAATGGTCTTTGGTTTCAAGATTGGGGAACAAGGGAGATCAAGACAATGTAAATGAGATAGAAAGTGCTGATTTTGCATTAAACAGCCTTTTCAAGTGCGGCTCAAGTGAAGTGGAGAAAATCTAGTTTGCGCAGAACATATTGGAAAATCTGGAAGCTCATTTTGAATGCATTGATTTCAGTACTATAAATCTATCATATTAGCAGAAATCTTAAGGGATTCAATGGATTAAACTTCAAGTTTAACTAAAGACTACATGTACTTAATTGATCCACACAGCCAAATCAAGTGTAAGTATTAAATAGTACCTTTAGTTCCTAGATGCCATATCGCAAACCAAAGGGATATCTCCTATTATGTGCCAGGTAAAATATTTTTTAGAGAATACAAAACTAAAAGCACCGAAATAAGGGAAGCAGCACACAAACAAAGATTTTAAGAGTTGCTTTTATCAACTCAGTAGTGATTGATGTTATATGAAAACAAATTCCCATGTGAGTTACCTTGAAGAAGACAAAGTAAGGAACAACAGAAACAGAGTACAACTCAGATATCTCGGGTTGTTCTTCAGCTTCAACCTGAAATACAGAGACAGACAATCAGCTCCAAGTTAACTATGCTAGAACAAAACAACTATTTCAGTATATGCAGGGTCTCCAATTTCTATTTGAAAAGAATTTCAGATTCTAAGGAAAAACTAAAAAAGACAGCTGCTAAAACCAAGAAATCTGGCCAAGGGAACTTTACAGAGATCACCTAGTTATCTCAAAGCACCACATAGAATCAAGGTGCATCAGCTGGAGTCAATTCAAACACCTTCTTTTGCCTGGCTGTTACACTTAAGAACTCCTATTGGTTACTTGTTAATAATTTGGTAACTTTCTCAAACAATGAAGGCAAGATAATCAATTGGATCGATCTTACATAGACCACCATCCGTGCCACCAGAGATCACAATTTCATCATTAGAAAGAATATCTGCTTCACTCAATACACAGATTACACTCATATGCATGAAACAATCATTCTTCATTGGTATTATAGTTATCCAAATAGCATAACAACTTTGGCTGCAACACTGTGAATGAATATGACTTCTGAATGAACAAAATTCTAACGTAACCAACTATGCTGTGCAATCTCAACAAATTCCACCCAATTAAAAATTTAAACTGCAGAAATAGAATATTCTAAAAATAAACAAAAACTGCATAAGGGAACAGGGAAGCACAAGATAGATCCATTGAAAGCTTTCTAGAATATCATTCATTATACAGTATTTCAATTAGATGCTGGTGTTATACATACATAAAATAAAATAGAAATGAACCTTCAATAGCCTCACGGGGAGTCTTGAAACCTAAACGAATGCTCTTAAAGTAGCGATTGCCACTTTCCTCGCCTCTTCCCCTTCCCTGTCTTCTTCGAGCTGCCAGCCAATTACAAAGCAGACCTTAGCCTCAAATTTTCAGTATAAAATGACTTAAATATATAAATATAAATAGATTGTGCATTAATCTTCTCTTGGAATTGAAAAAAATGCTTCACATAAATATATACAAAAATGCTCACCTAAGAAAGACACCGGGCTCACCTAAGCTACATTACAAGCACTAATAACTTACTAATGACAATATGGTTCTTCGGCCATCACCATACATAGAATACATGTACCATTTCAAATTTGTGGAAATAACTGGAAGATAATCTCCATTTAGAAAATAGGCTCATCCTTATTTAATAGTACTCACATAGTTTTTACTAATCTACAAGGTAACTGACATAATTTCATCTACTATTTAAGATAGAAAACCAATAGGTAAGTAGACAACTAATGGATAAAAAGAAGCTGCCCCTATTAAACCCAAAAGAATGATGTCCATTGAAACAATATATCTCAAATAAGAAAAGAATTTGCAGAAAATCAAAAGCTTGAAACAAAACCTAAAGAAGAAACATCAGAGAATCACACTTTGAGTATAACATTGAGGTCATATACAGCAAAAAGGGGGAATAATGTCCATTGAAACATATATCTCAAATAAGAAAGGAATTTGCAGAAAATCAGAAGCTTGAAAAAAAAATCTAAAGAAGCAACATCAGAAAACCTAGAACCAACATCAAAAAATCAAAAGCTTGAAACAAAGAAAGAAAAACCCAAAGGGAAATCAACCAAAAACAAAACAAATATCGGCTAACAGAGGAAAAGGTATAATAATTTGCCTGCAAACTACACCAGATGAAGCAACAGATCTAAGGTTACCACCTGAAAATCGAAAAGAAGCGTTAGACAAAAAAATTGCTGATAAATATTTTACTTTTCTATTAAAAAAAACAAGATAAAAGAACAATCAAAACAAGAAAAGAATACAAAAAGAATCACCTCTTAACAATAAATGAATTCGGGGATTCAGGGAGAGAGTGCGAGAGAAGTGCCGGAGCAGCGCCGGCGAAACGCCGGAAAGACCGACAGAACTGTCCTTGGGGTTTTTCGGCTTTGGGAATTCTAGGGTGTGATGATTATGGTGGTCTAATGAAGAGGTATTAGTTGAAACTCTGCCATTAATCTTAAACTGGACAAAGATAGGGATCAGAGAGACGAATTTGGGTTAAAGACGAGGGAGCTCCGGTGAGATGAGAGAGTTTCGACACAGAACTGGAGAGCTAAGTTTTTGGGAATTTGGGTGTATCGATACACTGGGGGGCTAATTTTTAATTCTTGTTAAAATTAAAAAATGAAAATATGAAAGGTCACTAATTAGGCATGGGACACTAAATATTTTAGCGGAAAACAATTGAATTGAACACCCGTTCCCATAGCAATTTTCCCCAAAATCTTTGCTAATTACTAAAACCGTCGCGACACAAAAATCTATGGCAACGATTGTTATTACATTTGCAACGGTTTGATGTCTAAAGTGTGCTGGTACCTCCAAATTCTATTGTAATGGTTTAAACCGTTACTATATCACCTCTATGGCAACAGTTTGTGAACTGTTACCAAAAAAAGTGTTCTCATAGGCCCATTTTCTGGTAGTGATTCCGCGAGACATCGCCACCCGCAAGCTGAACGTCGATCCATTACATCCGCCCGCGCGGCAAATAAGAAGGAAATTCAATGTCGCAATTAATGAAGCGGTCAGCGAAGAAGTAGACAAACTACTTGCCAAAGGCTCCATCAGGGAATCAAAGTACCCCCAATGGGTCGCCAACGTCGTCATGGTCAAAAAGAAAAATAGGAAATGGAGAATGTGCGTAGATTTCACCGATCTGAACAAAGCGTGCTCGAAGGATTCATTCCCACTACCTCACATCGACCAATTGATCGACGCTATCGTAGGACATGAGTTGTTGAGCTTCCTAGATGCCTACTCCGGCTACAACCAAATCATGATGGCCGAAGAGGATCAGGAGAAGATGACTTTCATCACCCATCAAGGGACTTACTGCTACAAGGTAATGCCCTTCGGGCTAAAAAATACAGGGGCTACGTACCAGAGACTGGTCACCAAGATGTTCAAAGAGCAGCTTGGAAAGACTATGGAAGTCTATATCGATGATATGCTGGTGAAGTCGACAAGAAAAAAGGATCACATCGACTACCTGGAGGAAGCCTTCGGGATATTGAGGAGATACGGGATGAAACTGAACCCTGAGAAATGTGCCTTCGGTGTAGCCTCAGGGAAATTCTTAGGATTTCTCGTATTACAACAAGGTATCGAGGTCAACCCAGATCAGATCAAGGCGATAGACGCAATACCTGAAATGATGAACAACAAAAAACAGGTGCAAAAGCTGACAGGGCGAATAGCCGCCCTATCCAGATTCATCTCGCGATCCTCTGACAGATGCCACAAATCTTTTAATGTACTGAGAAAGGAAAATGGGTTACAGTGGAATGAGGAATGTGTCGAAGCCTTGAGAAAACTAAAATCGTACCTATCTTCGCCACCACTGCTGGCCAAAGCAAATCCGGGCGAGCCCCTGCTGGTGTATTTGGCCGTGTTTGAGGTCGCCGTCAACGCAGTATTGGTTCGCGAGACCAAAGGTACGCAATCCCCTATTTACTATATTAGCAAAACCTTAGTGGACGCCGAAACACGGTATCCACACCTTGAAAAATTAGCTCTAGCATTGGCCATAGCTTCACGAAAGCTCAGACCCTATTTTCAATGCCACCCTATAAAAGTAGTGACAACCTTCCCCTTGAGAAGCGTCCTACATAAGCCTGAGCTATCGGGCAGGCTCGCCAGATGGGCCATAGGGCTTAGCAAGCACGATATCTCATATCTCCCGAGAACCACCATAAAATCGCAAGTACTCGCCGACTTCAGCGCAGAGATACTTCCAGAGGCGGAACAAGAGACACATCGTGACCCCTCCAACAACGACCTATGGGCTCTTTACACTGACGGCACCGCTAACGCCTCGGGATCGGGACTGGGACTCGTTCTCGAGGTCCCCACGGGCGACATAATTTGCCAGTCCATACGATGCCCCGAGATGACTAACAACGAGGCCGAGTACGAGGCTGTTATTGCAGGTATAAAACTAGCCATCAAGTATGGAGCTCGACGACTCGTTCTCCATTACGACTCCTAACTCATGGTGAACCAAGTCACTGGAACTTACCAAATCAAGGAGCAGAGATTGCAAAAGTACTAGTCAGAAGTCCACAGATTAATGACTGAGCTCGACGAGTGCTGCTTGGAACAGGTCCCGAGGGTGCGGAACGCTGAGGCAGACATCTTAGCAAAACTGGCCGCAATCACTAAAAACTTCGACAAAAAAAACGTGATCACCCTCCTTCATTCAGCCATTGATCATACTGAGGTACTCTCCTTAAATTTGACTTGGGACTAGCGCAACCAGTTTGTGTCCTATTTGCAGGATGGAACACTCCCACCTAACAAAAAAAAAGCCAAGAAGCTCCGTGTACAGGCCGCCCGGTACTGCCTGATAAACCACGAGCTCTACAAAAGGACTTTTGGCGGACCCCTGGCCAAGTGCCTAGGGCCGCACCAAACGACGCCGGTACTCGAAGAAGTACACGAAGGCCACTGCGGCGCCCACACAGGCAACCGTGCCCTCGTGCGCTGCTTAATACGGGCCGGCTACTATTGGCCAACTATGAAAAAAGACGCGGCAGAGTATGTCCGCCGATGCGAACAATGCCAAAAAGTACGCCCCCATGATATACCAACCAGGAGAGCCTCTCCACTCAGTCACTTCCCCATGGCCTTTCATCAAATGGGGAATGGACATAGTCGGTCCGCTACCAGCAGGACAATGGAAGGTATGATTTCTATTAGTTTTAACTGACTATTTTTCCAAGTGGGTGGAAGCAGGTGCGTACGCCCAAATACGCGAACAGGAAGTCATCGCTTTCATATGGAAAAATATCATCTGCCGCTTCGGCGTCCCCAAAGAAATCACCTGCGATAACGGACGACAGTTCATCGGCCAGAAGACAACAGAGTTCTTCGACAAATGGCATATTAAGCGAATACTCTCCACGCCATACCACCCCTCTACCTACGGCCAAGCAGAGTCATCCAACTAAACGATACTAAACATACTGAAGAAGAAGCTCGAGGACGTCAAAGGGCTATGGCCTGAGCTACTACCGGAAGTGCTATGGCCCCACCAGACTACGCCCAAATCCTCCACAGGAGAAACACCATACTTACTGGTCTACGGAACCGACGCGGTCATACCGGTCGAAGTTGGCAAACCAAGCTTAAGGTATTCGCATACAAGCGGAGCAGAGAACGACATGAACAAACTTCAAGACCTTGATGAGGCCGAAGAAAGAAGAGAAATGGCCCACATAAGAATAGTGGCCCAGAAACAACAAGTCGAAAGGTACTACAACAAGAGGGCTAAAATATGACCACTAAAAGTGGGTGACTACGTCCTCAAAGCCAAAACACTGGCATCAAAAGACCCAAGCGAAGGAAAGCTGGGCACCAGCTGGGACGGACCATACAAAATCACAGCAGCATCAAATAAAGGGGCATTTCAATTAGAGGCAATGGAAGGAAAAATGCTCCAAAACAATTGGAACGTCGCCCACCTCAAGTATTTCCATTTCTGAAAGGCGCCTCCCGAGTCACACTCTTTTTCCCTTACCCGAGTTTTGTCCCAATTGGGTTTTCTGGGGGAGGTTTTTAATGAGGCAGCAGAGGGGACACCTGGGGATACTTACGAACATGTTTATCACACCAGCCACTCCATACGCCCTCCTGACTGGCGCGACAAAGGGACTGGACTAGTATGATCTCCAATGTATGAACGACTAAGGCCATCGGCCATCTCCAATGTATGAACGGCTACGTCCATCTCCAATGTATGAACGGCTAAGGCCATCTCCAATGTATGAATAGCCACGACCATCTCCAATGTATGAACGGCTAAGGCCATCTCCAGTGTATGAACGGCTAAGGCCATCTCCAATGTATGAACGGCTACGACCATCTCCAATGTATGAACGACTACGACAAATGAAGTAACTCGACGACAGTCGAAGTCACGTACATGGCCAAGGCTATCTCCAACGTGTAAATGGCTAAGGCCACCATCGTCAATAAGTCGACCCAGCTCGACTACGACAAACGAAGTAACTCGATGACAGTCGAAGTCACGTACATGGCCAAGGACATCTCCAACGTGTAAATGGCTAAGACCACTGTCGTCAATAAGTTGACCCAGCTCGACTACGACAAACGAAGTAACTCGACGACAATCGAAGTCACGTACATGGCCAAGGCCATCGCCAACGTGTAAATGGATAAGGCCACCACCGTCAATAAGTCGACCCAGCTCGACTACGACAAACGAAGTAACTCGACGACAGTCGAAGTCACTTACATGGCCAAGGCCATCTCCAACGTGTAAATGGCTAAGGCCACCATCGTCAATAAGTTGACCCAGCTCGACTACGACAAACGAAGTATCGCGACGACAGTCGAAGTTACGTATACGGCCAAGGCCGCTCCCAAACATACAAAAGGCTAAAACCATCGTCGTCAGTAAGTCGATCCAGTTCGACTACGACAAACGAGCAACTCGACGACAGTCAAAGTTACATACATGGTTCAAGCCATCGATAATATTACGGCTAAGGCCGCCGTCGTCAATGGTCGGCGACCCTGTTCGATTACGGCACAAGGCACGTAAATAGCAGACAAAGCAAAGCCACTATTAATTAGAGCCGCTTCCTATCGGCGGATAACACAAGCAACGTTCGGGAAGCACACTAAAGAACCTTAGAAACAAGCAAGCATCCACTCTACGGAGACGAGATACCAAAAATAAAAGATACAAAAAGAAGAGAGTAACAACAAAAGTATAACTTCCATTATCAACAAAAAAATACATGTACAACAGGACCCATTTACATCTCCAAAAAAAAAACCAAAACAAAGTGAGTACAAGTCCTATGGTGCTCTGCCATCCCGTTAACCACCCCCCGTCGGTCCATCATTTCGTTCGCCGCCCCCGACTTGATAAGTTGCTGAGATCCAGGACCCGGAGCCTAGACAATTAACGTCTTTGGAAGCATAGCCCGCCCGTTCTGGGGAATCGGAACTATACCCGCAAGCTTCACGGGCGACCTGAGCAATACGCCACTCATCCTGAACCTCTGCCTCAGTAGCTCGACCCGCAGCTAATATTTCCTCAAACACGACAAGCTTAGCTTCGGTGTATACCCATATCTCCCGCGCCTCGCCATGCATACCCTCATCGGGCCTGGACGCAACAATCAGCTTAAGTACCTCAACTTCAGCCGCCTTGGCATTAAGCTCGGCGGTCAGGGCAGCGACCTTGGCTCGCAAATCAGCGGCTTCCGTCGCTACCCCACGACCAACCTCCAGTTCATCTTCCTTTGACTGGAGGAGAGTCTCCAGTTCAATATTTTGAGCCAAAGCGGCCATCAGCTGGTCATCAACTTGATCCAACTCAACTACCCTTCGCTTCAGTTGGGCCTCCGACAGCTCCAAGCCTTCACGAAAAACCCAAAATTGCGGGTCCTGTTTGAGCAGGTCCTCCAGCGCTTGATGCTTGGCACAGCATCGCCTATACTTCTTTACCACCTTGTTAAAGGTGGTGGCCTTCCTTTGCGCTTGCCGACCCCTCTCTATCTCCAAAATAAGAGTCTAAAGAAGAGGAAAAAGAGAGAAGGCAAGTCAGTATGCACCAAAGCTCACTTCACGATACATGAAGAAAATAAAAATATACCTGCAAGGCCGCGCGAGCAACCCTCCGAGATAAATCTCCGTCGCTAACACATTTTAACATCTCGCACTCAGCGGCCGCACATAGCAGGGTCATATCCGCTGCAACCTGCTCGCTGTGTTGCAATAGGTTATACCCGCCTGGAATCAGAATTCGGCGGTTAGATCCACCCGCCGTCATCCCCATGCGGGCTGGACCTCTCGTTAGTGCATCTGCATCCGCGGGGGCGACCTCAGGGTCCATCCTCTCACCATCACCCGCTTCTTCGGCAACAGCCGACGAGCCACCCTCCGGAACATATGCTGGAGTGGCGTCAGGAACTACCCTTCGTTGGGAAGCCAACCTCCCAGAACGGATGGCATCGGCCATAAAAACTGGCCTTGACTCCCAACGGGGCTCACTCGCCCCCTCATCTCCTGTGACTATACCCTTGCCAGTCATCAACCGGCGTCTTTTCCTTTCCGGTGGCTCCTCGCCCTCGGAAGTCTCCTCCACAGGCCGTGGGGATGGCGATGAAGGAGTTGTTTCACTTGTGGATGCAGCCACGGGTGCAACCTCAGGTTGAGGAACCTCCAAAACACCGTCACTGGGCGATCCACAAGGTATGTATTCGTCTTCAGAGTCGGTCCTCGCCCCAGGCGAGATAACGTCGCTCTTCTTCTTCTTCTTCTTGGGGGCGCTCCGACCTGCCAACACGAATAAGTCAGATAACGAAACCTAAGGAAACCCCCCAGCCTTAATCAAAGAGTTACCTGGCGGGCTGTATCGTTCAAGAAACGCAACCCAAGTGCAGCATTCCTCTGCATACGGAATCACCACGACCTAATATTTTCAATAAACCGAGGTGGAGAAGCCCTCGCTGCAAAAAGGGGGTAAGTGAAATAAATCACAATGGCCGTACGGTTAAAATCGCAAACAGTCCTGAAAAATTCTACAAGTAAAAATACTTACGTTCTGGATTCCATCTTTCTGGGAACCCTTCGAGATTCGACATCAGGTGCTCTGTGCTTATGTAGAAGAATTTATGCCAAAAGCAGCGGTTAGTCTTATCGTTGGCTTTAACAACTAAGCCCCTTGTGCCGCGACTTTTCAGCTGCAGCATGGTACCTCTCAGGTAACCGGCGCTGAATAACTGTAAATGGTGGTGGACCGAGACGCCGCACTCAGCCCTGGCCGCGTAGGTGGTCATAATACGGCACACCTTCACAGTGTAAGGAGTGAGCTGAGCTGGGCACACGTTGTAAAAACGACAAAGCTCCTCCATCAGGGGGTAAATTGGGAGACTGTAACCGATCAAGAACGGGTACTCATAGAATGTGCAGTACCCAGGCCGATGCACATTGGCATAATCCGTCCCGGCCGGCACCATCTCCACGTGGCCCGAAATATGGTACGTCTCTCAAAGTTCATCCAAGTTAGATTGTAATAACTCGTTGCGCTCCCAGGGAAGGGCTGGCTCCTCGTTGGAAAATCCCTACGAACATGTATCTCCTTCGGAAGGATGTTGTCTATACTAAGAGGAATAAGGGCCTTCTCTACCTTTTCCCCTTCACCACCGGAAGATGGCGGAACCCTAGATGGGGCATTACCCTTGGCCTTTTTACTACTTTGTCCACGTTTTGTCATGATATTTTCTATGAGAAGCAAAGCTCTAACGATAAGAAGTGTGGTTTCAAAAGAAATGGAAGGGCCTCGTACAAGATAGCAGTCACTAGAGAGAGATGAAATAGGAAGCAAAAAAAGTTCAAAGGTTTGAAAGATAAAATAAATTGAACCGTCCTCCTATTTATAGGGTTAGGATGCACGAAAATCAAAGAGGCATGATTTAAAACGGGCACGGGAAACCAAAACATCACATCAGCCCCTGAACCGCCTCGGGAGCAAGTATAATTATGACGCATGCGGGCAATGACGTCATTTAAAAAAGGGGGCCACGCGTCGACGGCTTAACGATGCCAAATATATCCCCTCACTCACGTCATCACCCCCATAGTAAAGTCAAAATTTTCTAAAGACGAGGTCTGCATTTCCGCCCATTGAAGACGTATACTGGATATGCCTCCAACGAGCGGAGGGACTAACTGTATGGGGTCAAATTTGTCCCTATACGTCTCTACGTCGAAGGGTACGCCCAGTAGGTATGCGTCTCTATGCCGAAGGGTACGGCTCGGACGCAAGGACGAAGGCAACGTCAGTCAGAACTCGGCGTCCTCGCTAGAAGGACGTCGAGCACTTTTTGTATTTTTTTAATTATTATTCCAAGGAAGGCCTTTCCCTATATAAATGGGACCTTCCCATTGTAATAGGGCATCAGTGTTATTCTTGAATAATACAACTCTCTCACTTTCTCCTATTCTCTCTCTATCTCTATCTCCAACGAACATCGTCTCTTGAATTCATAATCTCATCTTACAATATTAGATCTATAACAACAATATCATTCTTACATCTCTGGGTCTATTATATTTGGTTACGATTTACTCTTTCATAGTTTTTGATTATTTTCTAGCTTACAAAGTATATTCTTAACTTTTGAGCCAAACAATCATCGTAATAATAATGACGTTCCTTTTATGAGTGATTGCATATTCGTAAAGAAAATCCATTGTCGTGCTATCTATATATATGCTACTTGCTCATTAGTATACACTAGTATTAGTACCGCGCGGACACAAATACCAAATTATAATTTGAGTTATTGGAATTACCTTAAAATTTAAAACTTCCAGATAACATGTTTCTTTTTATTTATATTTTTTATTTTATATCTGTAACAATCCAACTCCTTAATTTAGTACTTGTATTTTATTTTATGGTCAATATTGAATAATACTAAACATATCGCATTTGTGATATGTCTTGTTTGAGCATATTATTTAGCAAAATTCTTACTATCACTTTATGTTTCACCGCAAATTTGAATAAGTCTTATCCTTCTACATTTTCACCCAAAACAACTCTTTCTTTAATCTTTGCTTCTAGTTATTGCATTATCTATTACTTAATAATGTTATATTCATGTGAATATAATCTTTTATTAGCTTACCAATTGACTTGATATCTTATTTATTTCCCTTTTGATAAACATATATAAATATAAATTTTTTTATTCCTAAAAGTTAATTTAATATTGTACTTTTATCCTCTTACTTGGAACTCTTTTTTCATTTAAATCTTTCAATAATATTTTGAGTATTATTTAATTATTTAATTTCCTTATA
>MU676439.1:18400-39508 GCA_026770625.1 Nicotiana glauca
AAAATATATAATATCATGTCTTATTTTAAGTTATAACTTTGAATTAGTTTAAAATATTAATAGATAAGTTTTTTCTTATTATATTTTAAATCTATTAAATTTTCTTATAATTATTTTTTGTATCACGTGTAATTAAATTACTTTCTCTTTTAACGTTAAGATACAAATTAGACTTTAATTTTCATTCACAAAATTACCCACATGAGATATTTATTTTGTATTTCCTTAGATTTTATTTGTTATCCAATTTTTGGTTTTTATCTAGTAAAATTTTAATTTGTAGTCCTATTCATATTTTGAGCGTATTCACCATAATTTTAATCTAAATCTCAAGTTCAAATCGTCTTTCCCTTCTATTTCTAATATTAAATATTTTTAATTTTTTATTATTGCTATTAAGTTACCTAATATGTAGTATTTTATTTTCTTATGTGGCTTTCATTAACATGACTCTTTATTTAATATCATGATCTATTTATATACTTTAATATTATTATATAAATCGATGTATGATTTTTTAATATTGAAAAAAATATTTATTTTATTTAAAATTAATACTCAAAATTATTAAATAGTTTAAATTCATTAATAATATTTTTAAGCATTATATATTTACTTTATTTTTAAACTAAATTTTAGTATAAATAACCTCACATTATCTCTAATTTATTAATATTTTGATATTTTTTTATTTTTTTAATCTATTAAACTTCAGTTATGTGGCCTTGTCCACATCAGGACCTTTTTCTTATCATACTTAAAAAACTTTTTTATATCAAATTTAAATAAGTTTTATCCTTTTTGTTCTTTATGATAGAAATTTTGGTTTTTTCTCTGTTTGTTTCTTATTTTGCTATTGTATATTCAGTACTTAATATTATTAATGTTGTCATATATTTTTTTTATTAGTTTACTTGAATTTAATATCCACTTTTATCACATTTATTTTAATATAATATAGATAATAAATATAATTATTTCAATAGTAACTTTAACTCTATTGCTCATATTCTTAAATATAATTTTTCTTATCATATTAAAAAGAAGTCCCATCTCAAATTCAAATATATCTTATTCTTCTATTTTCTCCATTGGACCACATTTTCAAAAATCATCTTATACTTTCAAACTTAACCTAGCAATACTCAATTCAAATATTAATCGTAAAAACTCTAATTGTTGCAATAATATTTTAACTATTATTTTAAAATATATTTATTTATGTATAAAATATTTTATATATATATATATATATTAGTATTTAATTATTTTTCCTATCATAACTGAATTATACACAAAATATAATTAAAGATACCTATAGTAATGTATATTGTTCACAAATAAGGTTAGATACAAAGCTTGTACTAAATGAAAAAATTATTATTCCAACTTAAAATTAATGTGTAATATACGAAATATAAATTTAATTAATTCTTTCTCAAAAAAGGATACCTACCATAATTGAATTATACACAAAATTTTAATAAAAGATATCTACATTAATGTATATTGCACCCAAATAAGGTCAGATACAAAGCTTGTACTAAATACAAAATTATTATTTCAACTTAAAATTAATGTGTAAGATACAAAATAAAAATTTAATTGATTCTTTCTCAAAAAAGGATACTTACCATAACTGAATTATACATAAAATTTTAATTAAAGATACATACAGTAATGTATATTGTACCAAAATAAGGTCAGTTACAAAGCATGATCAACTAATTAAAATTTGTCCCTACCATAATTTATTTCGTCCCTACCATAATTATACAAAAAAAATATTAACTAAATTATACTACTAATAGAGATTTGTATCATAATTAAAAAATAATTCTTATTGAACTACTACTTTCATTAATTATGTTTCTATTAATAATTTTAATTTTTAATGTTGTCTTAAAATTGCCAAATTGCTTTTTTTTTAGCTTGCCATTGGCTTCACCTTATGCTTCACTACTCTCCTTTTAATATAATATAGATATAGATATAGATAGATATAGATATAGAAATGTAATTGCATCACATGTTTCTAAAAAATTATTTTTAGCTCTAAAGTAAAATTTGTAACAAATATTTTTTCAATATTAAGGGATCGTTGGATATGAACTGTCGATTTTGTAAGATACAAAATGTCTATTTAAATATTTTTTTCTTAAAAAAGAATACTTACCACAACTAAGTTATACACAAAATTTAATTAAAGATACATATAATAATGTATATTGTTCACAAATAAGGTTAGATACAAAACTTGTACAAAATAAAGAATTATTATTTCAATTTAAAATTAGTAAATAAGATTTTTAACGAAATTTTAATTGATTCTTGCTCAAAAAAGGATACTTACCATAACTGAATTATACACAAATTTAATTAAAGATACTATAGAAAATCTTGAACTACTACTTTCATTAAATATTTTTCCATTTATAATCCAAATATTTTATGTTGTCTTAAAATTGCCAAGTGACTTCATTTTAGTTTGCCACCTGGTTTAACCACATTACAAACTACTCTCCTTCGATATAATATAGATAGATGAATGATTTGAAAGGAAAGCCAACAAGAGATCTTTTCTTTCTTTTATAAAGGTGAAGAGTCTGTTTCTTCTATTCAAACTGTAAGCGACCATTTCCTCGAGGGGTAGATAGTATTCAACTCTGCTTTTTTTCTTTTCTTTTTTGGGGGGTTGGTGAGGGTGGGGGAACAAAAAACAGGAAATTTTGTCATTAAATTCCAATGTGAAACATAAATCTTATTGATAATTACTACTCCAACTCCATCCCAACTCTCATTAGCTAGTAGCTACTATAACTCTCGAGTTAAGGAGAATTTCAGTAACAAAATAGCAACAGAAAATGAATAAACATGAGACTACCTATCCAATTTGTTCGTTGAATGAGAAGATCATAAGTGCTGCCATGTCTAAATTATCCTATGGAAAAGTTGTAAAGAAGTTATTACACAATTTGACAAGATGCATATATCCTCCGAAACCTCTGGCGGGATTCTAGGCTAGCAGCACGATAACCATGTGTAGGACTACAAAACACGTCATTCTTCCTGCTGACTTACTGACCTTTCTTTCTCCTCTTTCTGCAATTGCAGGGAATAAAATCACCATATATCAGAGAAAGCTTTCTAGTAGACAAAACAATTTAGTAAATGATCCATATGATGGTAAGATACTACATAACACTCAGTATTCAGCATAGATTATCCAGGAGAAACTATATGGTATCAGCATTCAATAGGTCAAACCAGAAAGATATAATATTTCAAATTTCATACCAATTGGCACAAATAGCAGAATAGCTAGCACGTGCCTGAAGGATGGATGGTCCAGCTTGTGTACTTGGCTCATAAGATACATCAGCCATTAGAGAAATTGCACATACACAATGAGTGAAGAAAACCAATTAAGAACTCAACAACTCTTCAAGAATTTTCTTAATCAATAGCTCATGCTCAAGCACGTATTCAGGAACTCACTAGATCACAAAAGTCGTTTGTTTGAGTTTAGATTTCAAAAGAATAGAACAAAAGAAGTTTCAGCACCAGAGAGAAGACGAGGCGCAGTAAGAATGGTGAGAATTCAGAGATAGAAACAATAGCACATGAATACATAGTTGGCGCGTACAAAATGAAAGCATATGAGTTGTTGAAACCTCTAAACTAAAAGGAAACACCTCAACCAACATACAAACTTCTGTTTTTGTGCTCCAGTAATTAGTAGTTTGGTAACCACAATCTTTATATCCAATTGGCAAAACTCCAAGAAAACCAAAAACCATCCACCTTGTCAGATGGACAGTGGAATAGACCAGCAAGGAATTTCACTGATCTCTGACAGCAGAACAGTGTCATTTTTATCACAATCTTTTCCACTTCGCGAAAGCTAATCATTTATAGCAATTTGGGAATACTTAATATGTATCATCTGGTAGAAAAGAAGAGTTCAAGAGAGGAAGTACAAGTGAAGGGCTGGATAACTGTCCAAGTCAGCATTTTAGCCCCCCTTTAAGACTAAATGGAGAAAATATATCTCTTTTGTTTCCCTTCCACTTATTCCAAACAATAGGGCGTAAATGATAAATATTCCACTGAAAGAGACACGAACCAAAGAATTTCTCTCCCCTTACCCTTCTACTTCCCTTATGGAACTAAACATTGTTTTAAAGTTCACATCCGGTAGTTTAACATAAAGAAGTCACAAAGACAGACATTTCGTGGTATTAACTTTTGATACAAGTCACACAATTGCCCGATGCTTACAGATAAGACTACCATTGTTGACACAAACAAAACATTGACAATTAGATCTTGTTATGCAATCACACAACGATAGACGAGCTAAAATCTTAATGGATAGGATTTAGGGGAAAGGTACAGGCTCTTCTACCACCCAAGTGGCAACTGGAACTTCGAACTATTCGTTTGGCTCAGTGAGTATTACGGTTTCAAGTAGAGGACAGTAAAGCCAGCTAAATAAGAAATAGAAATCTGGAGCTCAACAATCCAGAGTTATGGGTTAATCGGAACCCAGTAGAGAAAGAAAATTATGGTACGTCTTTTAAATTTGTATTAGGAGATGTTCTTCAAGAAAAACGAATCAGGAGCTATGTTAAACTGACTCATTTTAAGGGTAATTATTTGGGGGGTTATTTTTTTTTGTTTTTTGTTGATAAGTAAGGGTATTATTTGGGTATAGTAAGCCTCCCATACTTAAGTCTAATACTTCACTAATTTTAAGCGTATTTTGGACAACCCAACTACAGGGGCGGATGTAGAGTTAACTTATGAGTTCATCCGAATGCAGTAGCTTTGGCTCAGAGCCTATATATGTGTTGAAAAATCCACTAAATAAGTACAAATAATTGATTCAAACCTAGTAAATCAAATAGAGATTGTGGTAGAATCTCGAGTAGAACCCATAAAAAACCTGAATTCACCTCTGCCTAACCAAGTACTAGACATCTATCACCACGCTCTACACGGGTAAGTTAATGCAAATGAATAATCCATGTAACATAGACAATAAGAAGATAAATGAAATAACCCAAATAAGCATGATGGAAGCTTCTAAAAAAGGAAAGATATACCTCTGCGATTCAAAATTAATCTATAATTTCTCATTTTGACAGGTAAAGGGCATCATCACATAATTAGGGTTTAGATAATTGCAAACATATCAAAGGGATGTAAGGTAAGGGGATTGTGGGGAAGTACCTTTTGGGCATTATGCCAAGAGAGACCCCGGTAGACGTTAACGGAGAATGTTGCAGTGAGATAAATGGTGGCGACACCCAGCGCCGCCGCCGCGGCCTTAAATACCAGATCTCCTGCCTTGCTGCCCGCTCCCATCTTCCAATTTTTACTACAATATCTGAAACTCTAAAACCCCTCTTTTGTTCAACTAGGAAGGGGGTTTATGACCAGATGTACGAGTACCTTATGACTTTTTCTATTTTTTATTTTCTTTTAATGAGACTAGTGTCACTTAATTCATCTAGTTTAAACAAATTTAACCACTGAAATTGTTTTAACTCATTTCCACTGATAAATACTACTTATAAAATATTTAATTTTATTTAAACTCATAAAGTTCAACAATTCAAATTCATTAACTATTTTGAATTTTTTTACCTCCTATAGTAAAGGTAGGGGTGTTCACGGTTTGAAGAAAAACCAAACCAAACTAATTAAGTAAACCGATATTTTTTTTGATTTGGATTGGTTTTGGTTTTAAATTTTAAAAACCGATAATATTTGGTTTAGTTTTGGTTCTAATTTAAAAAATCGAAAAATAAACCGAACCAAACCGATTAATTATATATAAAATTTAATAATTATTTATATACAATATAATATCTTTTTGTTAATAATTTTAATTGTTATTTTGAATTTTGGTTTATCCTGTTATATCTTAAAAGATTGCATATACCCAAAACAATAGGATTCGACCAATTTTCTTTTCATTAATAGACTCTAGTTCTCTAACCCTCCGCACATACTTTTGCCTAAAAGAAGAGTTAAAAAAAATCACTACAAGAGTAAAGAAAGCACATTTAAATTGCGTGATAACAATGGCTAAAGCTTGAGAAAGCAAACTTTTAGTTTGTTTTTTGTTCATTCTTTTCATATAAACATGTAAATAAACTTTCAGTTCTCGAGAAAATATATAAAAAGCATAAATTTGGCAAATTATTTTCAGATTGTTGTCTAGCGTTGTTTTAATATTATTGACTTATCATTAGCTTACTAAGAACCGAAAAACCGAACCAAACCAACAACAATCAAACCCATGGTTTGTATTTAATTTGGTTTGGTTTTGGTTTTAAGATTTTAAAAACCGATTAATTTGGTTTGGTTTTGGTTTTAATCAAAAACCGACCAAACCGAACCATGAACACCCCTAAGTAAAGGTTAACACCTTATTTATTTTAAATAAATACCATTTAAAAAATTATATTCTATAGATATTTTTTAAGGTTTATAGCAAAATATTTAATTTTGGTTACCTCCTAGCCCTAAGCCACTAAATACGCTAATCAGTTACAATATTTTCTTTCTCTCTCTACTTTGATACATCTCATTCTCTTCCCGCATACCTCCTAGCCCGAGCTTTGAATATAGTCGAATACACTCGAATACAATAACTGATTAGCTGGACTTCCTTGATTCACGCCTATTTTTGCTACTGTATTCATGAATACATCAAATACATCTTAGAACCACATAAAATGTATCTATAATCCTTAATATAGCAATTGAGATTTATAAATGACTAATTACTACTAAAAGATTGTGCTTTATGAAAATTTCTCAACAATTTTCTTTAAATTTGATATAAAAATTCATTACTAACATACTAAATAACATTTTTCAAGTATTTATATTCGAAAACAACCAAAGTGTCATGACCCAAATCCCTCTATATGCCATGATGGCGTCCAACGCCGTCATTAGGCAAGCCAACAATGAATTCAACATACCAATAGTTAATCCACAATGCATTTTGAAATAATTTAGGATTTCATAAATGTATTTTGATCCATTTAGAGTAGCTGATAAGCATAAATGTATACGCACGAACACTCGTCACCTCATATGTGCATAGCTCCCACAATATATAGCACATAATAAGAGCCCATTTGGCTTAGCTGATTTAGAGTAGCTGATAAGCATTAGGTGCTGAAACTGATTTAAAAAATAAGTAGTTACGTTTTTGGATAAAAGTGCTGAAATTAATAATAAGCAGCCGAAGAACTGGGTATATGAAGAGTTTTATTCCAAAAAGAAGCATTTTAGGGATAGAATAGTAAATATTTTAGTTAAACCTAAAGTGCTTATAAGCTGAAATTTGATAAGTTGGGGGAGACCAACTTATGATTTTTGGCTTATAAGCACTTTTAATTTTACCAAACGCGTGGATAAACCAAAAAGTGTTTATAAGCTAGTTTGACCAGCTTATAAGTTTAGCCAAACACCCTCTAAATATAATACCTACAGGGTAAATTTCCCCTTACAAGGTTAGACAGGAGACTTACCTTACTCCGAATTTCGATAACCGGCTCCAATGCCTCTCTAACTCCTCAAATCAATACAAAAAGATCTGAAACCAGCCAAACAATATGAAAACCAGAAAACATACTCAAAGACTCATAATTTAAAAATTTATAACAACTCTCAACTCCACTCGAAAAGTCAACAGAGTCAATCTCCAGGCCAACGCATCCAAACTCCGAAAAATTTTCAAAGATAATTATTAGCCATAGCTCCACAAACTCAAATATATAATTTATTCCCAAATTCATGTCCAATTTTGTGGTCAAAACTCAAAAAGTATCATTTTTAGGTTTTCTTCCAAAATCTCACAATTTCTACCACATTCCATGTTAAAATCCATGTATAATTCATGTATTTTGTGGTCAAAACTCAAAAAATACCATTTAATGTTCGATTCATATTTCTAGGAGTTATTTTTGTATTTTGATCACGCGATAGAGTTCGTATGATATTATTACACTTGTGTGCATATTTGGTTTGGAGCCCGAGAGGCTCGAGTGAGTTTCAAATAGGCTACTGAGTGATTTTTGAACTTAGGCACATGTTTTTTTTGTTGATATATGATGCTGATGTTTTGTGCTTTACAATCACGAATCTACTCCCCCGATCGTGAAGGGTAAATTGGGATTGAGGCGGAGTTACTCTTCGTCAATGCGAGGCACTAGCCGCGAACGCGAAGTGGAAGGGAGCTTACCCTTCACAAATGCGACAGTGCCTCCGCGAACATTAAGCTTTGTAGGTTTCTTGAGGGAGATGGGCGATGATTCTATGCGAACGCGGGCATTGGCTTGCAAACGTGAAGGCGGGTTGCTAAGCCTTCACGAATCAAAGAGTTGTCCGCGATCACGATGGCCTTTTGGCCAGTGCTCTTTGCGAACATGTCACGTGCTTCGCGAACGCGAAGAACACCTGACGCCCAGTCTTTAAGACTTCTAAAAATTAAAATTTAGCGTATTTTTCACCATCTTCACATTAAAACTCGTCCTAAAGGCGATTTGAAGAGGAATTTTATCCCCACTCGTAGGTTAGTATATTTTAACCCGCTTTCTTCCATTTCCATCAACATCATTGATTTCTAACCTTTAATCTATGCTCTTTCATAGTAGAAATTAGGGATTTAAATAGAATTTGAGATTTTGTAATTTGAGATTTAGATCTCAAATTGGGGTCGGATTTTGAAACTAATCATATAATCGAGCTCGGGGATGAATGGGTAATTGGATTTTGATCCGAATCTCGGGTTTTGACCAAGAGGGCCCAAGGTTGACTTTTGTTGACTTTTTTGGAAAAAAGTGTAAAGATCTTTACTTTATCTATTGTAATTGATTTCTCTAGCATTGTTTGGTGATATTAAGCTGATTTTGGTTAGATTCGATTGGTTTGGAGGCGAATTTTAGAGGAAAGGCCCCGGTTGAGCTATGATCTGATTGCGAAGCGAGGTAAGTGTTGGGTTTAACCTTGATTTGAGGGAATTCGGAACCCTTGAAATTGTTGCCTTGATTTGAGGAAATTTGGAGGCGAATTATAATTGGCCCACCTTAGCCTCGTCACTACTTCGTTGAGGTTAGGCTCGATACTTACAGAGTACATGGGGTCATTTGTAATCACAATACACTCTGCACTTCTTGTGTAGATTTCGGAGTGGGTCCTAGCGGCGTCCAATAGATTATCTCGGATCCAGTTCTTGACGGAGACTTGAGGTACAACTACACAACGTTCGCACTCCTAAAGTCCCATTCTACATTACCTTAGCTATTTATTTTGATTAAGACAGTCATGTTTATTTCAGACCATTATTTGTAGAATTCTAGACGCTCATGTATTCGTGACACAAATCTCGGGATTAATGTTTGGATTTCATCACTTATAAGTTATTTACCATGTTTCAGACTATTTGGTTTTTATTATTGTCATTTAATTTGGAAAATTCTAAAATGGTTAATAGATATAGCTAACGTTGGCTTGCCTAGCAAGTGAACTGTTAGGAGAGTCGTAGCTAGGCCATATCTAGTCCGGAAAGTCATCTTCGAAACATCCGAGCACGAATCTTCAGCTGATGATACCCAAATCTCAAGTTGATAGTCGAGAATACCCCAGAATCCTGCAACTGGTCAAACAAATCATCAATGCACGATAACGGGTACTTTTTCTTTATGATAACTTTGTTCAACTAGCAGTAATCAATGCATATCCGCATAATCCCATCCTTCTTCTTCACAAATAATACTGGTGCACCCAAAGGTCTGCTCTGGTCTCATAACTATAGAAAGTCACAATACAGGACCGGTAAACCCTATCCACAACAACAAAATCGCCCACTGGTGTGGACACATATACAGTAGAACCCAAGGAATCACAAGAGACATCTAGATGATGAGAAAATAGAGAAGAAACATATGAATATATAGACCCTGGATCAAATATTACTGAAGCATCTCTACCGCAGACAAAAATAATACTTGTGATCACTACATTTGAGGTTGCTGCATCTGGTCTGGCTTAAAAAGCATAGAACCTAACTGGTGCACTACCTAACTGGCCTCCACCTTTAGGGCGACCCTTACCCACCTACTCTCTGCCTCTGGCAAGCCAGACTACCGGTACGACAGTTGGTGCGATGATTATGGGTTGCTGGCCCTGTTGTACTGTCTTGCCCTGAAGCCTGGGGCAAAATTTCCTCATGTGACCAAGCTCCTCGCACTTATAGAAACCTCTCGGTGTAGAAGATGACTGAGCTAGATTCTAACCCTGGGGACCTGAATACCTGCCGAAAAAACACTAAATAGCCGGTGGACGACAGGAGGTCTATAGAATGGCGTTGAAATAGGGCCACATTGGTGCACCCCGAGAAGGTAGGGATATTGGATAAGTGGGTCTACTGGATTAACCCCTCACAAACTGAACCCTGCCCCAGACGGGGCACCGCTGAATCCTCCAAAATACCGAGGCCTCTTCTCCCCCCCCTCCCCGTATACAATTAGCCCTCCCTGGTTACCGATACCCTCAATCCGCTATGTTATCTCCACAACCTGATCATAAGTAGTCCCCATCTTAACCTCTCAGGCCATAGTAACCAGAATACTGTAATGCAAGCTCGTAATAAACCTCCGCAGTCTCTTTGCATTGGTGGGGAGTGTCGTAAGTGCATGGTGAGACAACTCAGATAACCTCGCCTCATAATCGGTAATAGACATCTGACTCTGCTGGAGCCTCTCGAACTGAACACGTAGCTCTTCCCTTTGAGAGGGTAGAATATATCTCTCTCAAGAACGAGACGTGTGAACTGATCCCAAGCTAAGGGAACGAACCTGCTGGTCTGCTAAGGAGATAGGACTGCCACCATCTACGGGCCTTACCCTCCAACTGAAATATGGTGAAATCTGCCCTGCTGGACTCTAATACTCTTATGTTGTGCAGCATGTCCCTGTAACGCTCAATAAAATCTTGGGGGTCCTCATGTTGCTCACCACTAAAGGTAGGAGGATGTAGTTTGGTCCTTGTATCCAACAACTTATGCAACTTGACTGTCGTATCTGGTCTAGGCTTTGGTGCAGCCGCTGCAATTGGCTGAGCCCCACCCATAGGTAGTAAACCTAGGGTTTGATATACAGTAGCAGCATGCCTTGGAGCTTGAGCAGTAAGGATCTATGCTCCCGCTCCTACCTGAGATGTGGCTGGGTCTGCTGGAAATAAACTAGCCTACGTCGTAGAGTCCATGAACCGCTACATACGACTCATGACCTCTTGAAATCTGGTGTAGACATAAAATCTACTAGGGTCAGCTCAGCCGCAGGCACCTCACTCTACTCCTCAATGACAGGGTCCTCAACTGGATCTGATGGTGGTACAACGGCAACAATTCTAGGATGCCCTAGTCCTCTAGTAGGAGCTGGAGCCCTCCCTTAGTCTTTAGCAATAGGGGGAGCAGCTCCTCCACTATCGGGTACATCTGCCGCCCACTTTCTCATAATATTGTGAGAGAATAAGAGAAAGATACTTAGCACAAAGACTATATTAGGACCGCTCATGTGATACTTAGCACAAAGACTATATTAGGACCGCTCATGTGAATTTAGTGTTCTGATATCAAGTTGTCACGAACCAATTTCCATTATAGGCTATGATGGCTAGGCAAACCAACGACAAACTACCCATTTAATTACTCATTTTAATATTTTTGAAGTCGTTAATTTTTATTTAATAGAGAAACAATAGTAAGTGATTGTAGTAATTTAAAGCATAAACTAAACATAAAGTAAAGTAATGAATTTAATAATAAAAAATATTAAGTGCCTTCTAAAATTTTTCAAAGCCTCGTGTCATAAGGGCACGAACATCTAGTAGAATATATAAAACTCTCCAAAACTACTGTCTGAAACAGAATAGACAAAAGAAAGCTCTGAGTGCTGCAAAACGGAGAATGAGAAGCAACTCACCACTAAGCTTTTGGATAATGTGGATACACGCCTGGATGAACACCAACATTACATGCCTCAGAACCTGCACAATTTGTGCAGGACCGTAACGTGAGTACGTAAATCATATGTACCCAGTAAGTATCTAGTCTAACCTCAAAGAAGTAGTGACAAGGGGTCGACATCGACAATTACTAGTGGTCAATATACATAATGTGCAAGAATTATAAATAGGTATAAAATACAACAACAATAATGAAATGAGAGGCAATAATTTAAATGTTTCTTTAGCAAATGGCAATTTAAAAGTCCCCAAATATCACATGCTAATCAAAACAAGTAAGGGCCAACACGTAATTACAATTTCTCAAGTCATGAAAGATATATCGAATATAATCGGACTCCTAGCGACAACACGCACGAGTTATTCCTAGGTCTTACGGACCGATCCAAAACAATCATGTACATACACTACGGAGGTCATACGGCCCGATCCATGAATGCATCACATAATATATATAAATACGTGTTCGCCCCAATCCACAAGAATATGAAAACTCTGCGGACTACGAATTATTTGTTTACAACTCCAAGGTGAGACCATAAAAGAATATAAATTTTCATCAATAATTAAATATTCCGTTAAATCTCTAGGTAATTAAGTGTGACTTAACATAATCTTTAACCAAATTTTACTTATTAATACAAGTAATTAAACTAGCAAGTTGAGTTCAAATAGTGCAAGTAATTGCATAATAAAGTCCTATGTCTACCGGACATAACATGAATTTCAGTTGCGCATGGACTTTCGTTACTTCGTGCATACGTAGCACACAAAATTAGTAGCAGATAACAATTTAAATACCTATAAGGTTAATTCCCTCTTATAAGGTTAATGTAACGACCCGACCGGTCGTTTTGAGAATTAACGCCCTGATCCCCTATTAACTGTTTCCTCATTATCTATTTCTACTATTGTGACTAACCAGGATAATTCATTTTGAGTTTCAGAGTGTTTTGGAATACTTAGTCCCTAAATGGGAGCTTAAGTCTCAAGATTTGGACCATAGTCGAAACTATATAAAGATGGCTCCAGAATGGAGTTCTGTCAATTCCGTTAGCTCCGTTGGATAATTTTGGGCTAGGGGCATGTTCATATTGTATTTTGGAGGTCCGTAGCTTATTTAGGCTTGAAATGGCAGAAGTTAAATTTTTTGGAGTTTTGTGCCGGTAATGGAATTTTTGGTATCGGGGTCAGAATCTAATTCCAGAAGTTGGAATAGGCCCGTACTATTGAATGTGACTTGTTTGACAAATTTAGGATCAATCGAACATGGTTTGATAGGTTTTAGCATTGGTTGTAGAATTTTGAAGTTTCAAGTTCATTAGGTTTGGATTGGAGGATGAATTGTGTTTTTAATGTTGTTTGATGTGATTTGAGGGCTCGAATAAGTCTTTATGGTATTTTAAGATTGGTTGATTGAGGTCTCGGGGGCCTCGGGCGGGTTTCGGATGCTCAACGGGTGAAAACTTGGACTTAGAGGATTTTCTGGTGTGCTGGTTCTGGTGTTTTCGCAACTGCAGTAGAGAACCGCAGGTGCCGGGTCATATATGCGGACGACCAAGCGTAGAAGTGGATTTTGGGAGAAGTTCTGGGGTCGCAGGTGCGAGGGGAGTTCCGCATCTATGATGCCCACAGGTGCGAGTGAAGGAAACACAGGAGCGGTCTAGGACCGCGGAAGCGGACAATGATCTGCAAGTGCTCACACACAGGTGTGACCTCTTGATCGCAGAAGTGGACGAGTTGCATTAAGTTAAAAGCCGCACCTGAAATGGGAATTTCGCAGGTGCAAGACCGCAGATGCAGTCCGCGGATCGCAGAAACAGAAATCACTGGGCAAAAAAGGGATTTCGAGGGTTTGAAATTCATATCACAAAAATTTAATTTGGAGCTCGGTGGAAAGCGATTTTTTGAGAGAATTTGAAGAAGAGCTATTAGATAACTAATCCTCACTCGATTTTGATCATATTATATTAATCTATTGTTGTTTCTTCATTTAATCAAGGAATTTGAGTGAGAAAGTTAGGAAAATGGGGGAAAAGTTCCCTAATCGAATTTCTGAGTTTTGAGTGGGGATTTTGCCATCTTTGATAATTTTTTGTACGAGTGAACTCGTGAGTGAATGGGTATTCATAATTTGTGACTTTTACCCGATTTTAAGACATGATCCCGAGGAGGATTTTTGGGCGTTTTTATATTTTCTTGTCTTATCTTTGATTTCATTAGCTAAATTAGTTTCTTGTAGCTATATTTACGTTATGAATTGATTTGGTTAGATTTGGGCCACTCGGAGTTGGATACTCATGGCAAGAGTGTGATTTCGGATTGAATTGAGCTTGGTTCAAGGTAAGTGGCTTGTCTAACCATGTGTGGGGTAACTCCCCTTAGGATTTGGCACTGCTTGATATATAAGCATTGTGTACGTGAGGTGACAAGTGCGTACACAGGCTATTTGTTGAAAAACTTTATTTTCATTAAGTAAAATATTTGTTTTTCTTAAATTGAGCTACACTAGCCTATGTAATTATCTTGTTAGGTTTAGAAAAGCATGCCTATGTGCCTTAACTGCCTATATGAACTTTTTGTAGCATGTTTAATTAAATTTCCTATTCTTTCTTGACTTGAACTTAGCCTAAATTGTGGTTTCTTATTGTAACTGTTATTTCTGTTAGTTGTGTGCATATTTTCTTTAGGACTACAGAACGGTATTATGGTAGATACCCTGCATATTTACTTTGGGACTATGAAATGGTATACTGGTAGATCACCCTGCATATTTACTTTGGGACTACTGGAAGGTATCTCGGTAGATCCCCCTGCACATTTACGTTTGGGACAACGGAACGGTATTCCGGTAGATTCTCCTGCATATTTACTTTGGGACTATGGGACGGTATCCCGATAGATCCCCCTGTACATTTACGTTTGGGCTACGGAACGATATTCCGGTAGATCCCCCTGCACATTTATATTTGGGACTACGGGATGGTATCCCGGTAGATCCCCTGTTATTATCTCTATGTGCTGAGCTGTTGTTTTTCTGTGATTTCATTCTAATTAAATTTTAGTATTTATCTTTTGTCACACCTCCTTTTTACACCCCGAAGGATATATGATTCCAATTAAAGTGACATTAATCGAGATGTGATTAATTAATTTATCGGAGTCGCCACTTGGGATAGTTTATTTGGTGTCCCAAGTCACCGGTTAATTTAAAATCCCAAATCGAGGAAATATTTATTTTTTAAAGTATGCAAACCAGAAAATCTTGGTAAGGAATTCTGTTAACCCAGGAGAAGGTTTAGGCATTCCCGGGTTCCGTGGTTCTAGCACGGTCGCTTAGCAATTTATACTTGGTTAAATTGTTTAACTACTCATTTTTAGGACTTATGTGCAATTATCTTTTTACCGCTTTTAAATCACTTGAATTATTCGGAATTAAAGAATTGAATTACATGTACGTATACTCTTTTCTTTTGGCGCGTCAAAAATCGTGTCACGCGAACGAGTCCACAATTAATAACGCTCTTTGTTAATTTGTTTAAGAAAAGTTAATTAAAGTTGCGCAAATGCATCCCTCAAGTCTTTTTAGAGTTAAAATTGCAATCATATTACGCGAACATATATATAATTGCAATACTAATTTAAATCGGGCCTAAAGCAAACTATGAGTGTTCAAAATATTTTCTACACTAGTTAGCATTGATGTAAGGGCAGTGGGTTATGGATATTGGATTGTTTATGAAGAGAACTTGCGATTTTTACTATTTGAATTTACAAAATTACATTATTTCAACTACGATACTAGGAGCCTATTAAGCATTAAACATTTTGAAACCACTTCCTTTATTTCTGTCCTTAACACTTAGTTTAACACAAGAATACGACAAAGAAGAACATTTTAAGAGAAAACAAAGGAATAAAATATAATAAAAAGTAAACAAAAAGCTAAGAAAGAAAATCAAGTCTAGTTACGTTCAAAGCATGGAATTTTAACCCATTTAACCAAACTTCATAAATTCATCCTCTCTTAACTAATTAACTCCTTTAAGATCCAAATGCTTACTAATTTGTATCTAAATCCCTTAAAAAAGGGTTAGCTATCGAAATAACTTAACCAAAATATATACCAACACTCCCAATTAATGACCAAATTTCAAAATTCATTTTTTATTTTGACTAAAGAAACTGCAACTCATTCACATAGATTTCACAAAAACAAAACATGTATTCATAAACATAGTAATAGAACAAAATGGAATGAGAGAAGTAAATCTCACATTGAACCTTCATGGAAGCAGAATTAACTATTGTTAACCGGACCAAAATGGAAACCTCGAATGGAACTAGTGACCAACAAACGGAGCTAGCGACCTACGAACGGGTTGGTGATTGAAACTTCGAACGGTACCTCGGACAAGACCTCACCCGGACAACCTTGAAACTCGCCGAAAAGTTTTAAAAAAAAACCAACCGGATCTGAAAGCCTGGTGAGAATCAGCAAATCGCACACACACGCCGCTATTTCCACGGCGACGAGCTGCAGTTTGAGCTATTGTTTTCATGTTCTTAGAGCTGGTTTTAAAACTGGTTGCAACGGAGGTTGAATGTCAAGCTCTAGCTCAATTCAAGCTAAATAAACACAATTATAGAAAGTTCAATAATAAGTAATTTTTGGGACAATTTTCGATTTATTGACTGAAATAAAGTATTACAACTAAAATGAAGAAATTAAACTGATAACAACTAAGTGATGGACTCCATGGATATGTGCTCGAATCTGCTACAGAAGAAGGATAGATTTAGGTGAGAGGAGAATTTGGATTGAAGGGAGAGAAATTAGAAGAGAGAGCAATTGAGTTACCAGAAGTTTGTTGGTTTCACTACCCTGACAGTCGTTATTTTTATGTTTTTTCAATAAATCTCAGCCCTTGATCTATACTAGCTGAACAGATCTCAACCCTCCAAGTTTTCCGTGTTTTGCACATAGGCCCCTTTGTTAATACCTAATTTTTCCCTATGTATTTTTTATATACCCAAAATACTTTCAAAATAATATATATGTGCATATATAAGCACACCTAAGGGGTTTGACATTTTTAATGATTTTTTTAAACCAATTTATGGCCTATTTTTGCGCCATAAAATTCAATAATTATTCCCAAAACTTGCAATTTTGGAGAATAATTTATTTTATTCTCATATTTACATCAAAATATAGTTAACATCATTTTTTGCATATTTTTACAAATTCGTTTGGTATTCTAAAACTAAATTGCATGTAATTGCAATACTAGCCTCTTTAAGATTTAATAGTATTTTTTATAAATACAAATTAATCTTAATATTTTTAAATTAATATTTATATATTTTTATTGACTCTATACCTTTAACTTATTTTTAAATTATTTTTATTATTTTTATAAATATAAAATTGGAAAACTGGCTATTTCAATTGTAGCCTCAATTCATTTCAATTTTAACCACATTCCCATTTCAATTTCAGCCAATTTCAAACCCAAATTGGACCAGCCCAATTCCAACCCCTGACCTAATTGCCTAAACCCGCCCGGAATCTTTTTAAATCCAGGCCGTTGATCCTTTGATCAACGGCCACAAATCATTCTTTCCTTTTTAATTATACACGACCTAACCCTAACCCTCATTCCCTTTTCGACCGCCGCCCTCAAACTCTCTCTCTCTCTCTCTCTCTCTCTCTCTCTCTCTCTCTCAAACGCTCTCAAACACTCAAAAATCCCTAATCGTTTCCTTCGCCTTCCCCGACCAATCTCACCGGAGCCCATGGCTTCTCAGGCCATGGACGGCTTGTGCTTACTCTCCTTCACTCCTAAGTCATGTTTGTTGAAGATTTCGAGGTTCGACCTCGATGGTGTTCAAGCAGATCCTCCACAGATCTAAGGTTCTATGGCCTTTCCGATTCCGTTCTGACGTGTTCGAGCTTTAAAAGGCCTAGTTATGGTTCAGACCTGTTCGAGACCAGATCCTTTCCAAGACTTCTCATTGCTAGGGTTTCTGAGAAACCCTAAAAATATGTTCGAGGTTCCTTCTTCCTTTATTTTCTTAGATCCGTGATAGATCTGTGTTATACTCGAGGTTTTAAGCTTTTCCCTAATTTTCTTTCCAAAACTAGTCTGTTTCAATTTAGGTCTTTCAAAATCTTAAAAACAATTTCCGTTTCTTCTTTTTCTTCTTTCTTTGTATGAATCTACCTTTTATGCCATGTTTTGTGAGTTTTCGCTTATGTCTTGTATCCTTTCCTCGCATGTCTTCTCCTATTTGTTGTTATTACGCATGTGCTTCTATCTGTGCTATGTTATTTCTTCTACTGGTTTCTACAGCATGTTTTTACATGTCTATCTTATGTGTTCCTTTACTGTTTTCTTACTGAGTCTTGTTTGCCTTTACCGGACCTGTATTTGAGTTCTAAACCTATTTCATCTAATGTTCCTAAGTTCTAGGTCACTTCTTTTCTCTCCTGAACTTGCTTGAGTTCTGAGCTTTTCTTAAACCTGTTCTTTATGATTTTTCACTCAGTTGCTTCGAACTTGCTATTGTATCTATGTTCTCTGAAAGAGACCTTGAGTCTGTTTCAATGATTTGCCTTCTCCTTTCTATACCCTACTCGAATTAAAACCCTAGGGTTTAGGGGTTTTGCGAGTTTTGGGTTCTGTGTTGGGACTAGGGTTCTATTTAGGACCCAGGGCTCTCTCAAACTCATGCTGAGTCTATAAACACAGCTGGAACTTTCCTTTGCTTATGATTTTGAAATTGTCTATGTTAATCTTTTCTTTCTTGTTTGACACTTGTGTGCTTATATATGAGGGTTTTATCTTTCAAAAGGGTTCTGCCAACTTGTAATTGATTCCAATTTCCTTTTAATAAGGCTTGATTGATTTGTTACTGATTTTTCCAATTGAATTTTTCCTCACACTTTTTCTGACTAAGTTCATTCGAACAGAGCTTTCAATTTACTGGTTGTTTGATTGATCTACTTGCCTTATTTCTCACAAATCATGTACCATAGGATTCTTGCCTTAAATAAACTCTGTGTATTTACCTGTGTTATGATACTTTGGAAAGATTTTTGATTGTTTATCTTTCCTTAGTTATCCCATGCCCGTTTGAAATCAAATCCCTTAACCAAAGGAAAATCCTATTTGATTGATTGAAAACTATTTTCTTACCTCTTTTCTTACTTGTCTTCTGCACTATAAAAAGGGACTACTCTTTTTGCTCTTACACAATTCAGACTTCGGAATTCAAAAAAAAAACATTACAGACCTCACAAACACTTCTCACAACTACACACGATACAATTGCAATACTTTCTCTACTACTACTTTCTCTACTTCTAATACTGAGCATTCTGCTCCTCTTCTCTTTTACTGTCTGAAACATTCTTGAGTTCCTTTGAACTCTCAAGTATTTGCTGAAGAACTTGAGTTTGCTCCTGCTGACTTCTAGCTGTTTACTTGCTCTTATTGTCCGGTTATTCTAGTGTTTGCAGCATGTATGTCACTCTTAATTAAATACTGCCCCTCCACTATGTGATTACTTTACTCCTAGCCTGTTATGCTTTCTTGCACTATGCATCTACATCCTAGTCTGTTATGCTTTCTTTCTTTATGTTTCTGCACTCTTAATCTGTTATGCTTTCTTTCTTTCCTTGTGTTTATGTAAATGCTTCTCTATGTGAGTCCCTTCCTTTTAACCCCTTTGTATGAGAGTATGGTTCCAGTCATGGCAGCATCATATTATTGCTGCCCATGACTTTGAACTAAGTTCTTTTGAACTCTTACTCAAACCAATTCCCACTCCCCTTTCCCCTTTATGTGTTGAGCCTTGACTCAAGTCTGGTGGTGTCCTAATCACCATCCAGACTCAGGTCTGACCTCTAAGGTCTGCTCTTAATTTGTTTGGACCAAGCAACTGGTCAGGGGTGTGCCAGTCTACACCCATGGCTGGGCATGACTACCATTTGCTATGGTTCCCTAATCCCTCTCTCACTTTGCACTTATTCCTAGTTCTAAGTTCTGCCCCCCTTTGGTAAGCCATGCTTTGGGACCCTGGAGCTCCCTCTGAACTTGGATGCCTGAGGGCTGGCTATTCCACACTGCACTATTCTGTTCTAATTGTTATCCAGAGTGTAAGCACTGCCTGGAGCCCTTGAGGCTCCTTGGAACTCTGAAACACTTTGGATAAGAGAAGGCTTTGGAAATCTGGATCCCGGAATTGGTTAAACGCATGTTGTTGGACATCAAGATTGAATTAGGCTGCTTGGATCCAGCTGTTAGCTTTTGATGTATCTTTAATTTCCAGTTTGATTTGTAATAATCTTTGTATGAAACTTGGGGAATATAGTAAAAGGGTGTGGGAGGGGTTTACTTTCTTGCATCAATAAAAGGGTAGATATCATGTCTTTAGGACTTTAATTTCCTTACTAGACATCCTGCCTATAGGTCTGTTTAACGTTTTAATTCAGTCACCTAGATGCCATGCCTATAGGGTTTAACGCTTAATCATATTGCAAGTCATTAGAAATCCTGCCTATAGGACTTAATATTCATGTAATCAGTTGCATATAGAAACTATGCCTATAGGAAGTGCATATGCATTAGGCAAACCATAGGGTAATCAAACAATCACTCTTTCATCAGCTCAACAACAGGTCTTAAAATCAAATATAGATATCATGCCTATAGGAATTCGTCTCAAACAAGCCTGATTCGTTTTAAGCAATAACGTTCTGTCAACCGATCTTTAATGTTTTAATGTCATGTTTTCAATAAAATTCTCATAAACCAGTATGTTTTTTACTCCTCAAATCTGCATCCTTCTTCAGAAACAGTTCTTTTAAATCTTCTGCCTAAATATTTTACTCGGTCCCTGAAACTGTCTTTCGAAAATAGTCCTGCAACTCGTTTTTCCCTTAAAATATTCTCACTTTCTGGAACTCTTTCACAACTCTCCTGTGTTTTACTCAAACAGTCTTTATTTTCTCCTTTAACTCTTCTGCATTAGTCCATTCATTTCTTT
>MU676441.1:0-26952 GCA_026770625.1 Nicotiana glauca
AAACTTTACAAAGGAAAACTTTAAACTCATAAATATTTACCACAAGGACCTCGTCCTTACATAACCTCCACCACGTCTTGCAACCCGGTTTAAATACTTCACATTGTGCTAACTGCAGTTTTCAATTTCATTTCTTTCTTCTTCTCAATAAATTTCGTAAACATTTTTTTTATAGCACATAACGAACCATCATACCGGTAGGGCATATAATTCATAAAAAAAAATTGGAATCAATTATTCCGAAACATATTAAACCCATTGTAGTGAATAATAAATATTACTTTAACCTTACACCAAAATCCTTGGAGCCCAATTTCTAATATCTAGAATTCTTTTCAAGACCCGAATCTCACTTACAGACATTGTATAAGTCTGAACAAACTATGTCAAGCCATAACAATAACCCTAGATATAATCGCATAACATACTACACAACTCGTATACTCGCAACACCATTCTCGATCACCATAACCACTCATACCAACCAAGTACCAGTAGGAAACCCCACATTAAACAGAACCTCGCTCCAAAAACCTTCGTACCCCATCAATAATGAAGAAATATACAGGAACCCACAATACACAACACGTTCCCCATACCGGTAGAAAATATCTGGTTTAAACCATGGTAGAAACCATCAAGAACACTTGGAAATCCATTTTCTCCTAATCAAGCTATCAGAACTAAATTCCTCTAATTCAACCAGGCCACGCAGGTCATCAAACTCAAGAATATTGCCATATTACTACAGCTAGTTCAACAAAAATTCTTCACAAGCTTAGGTAACACAAACCATAAAATACCTCAATTCCACTACTAAGCTCACCTTCATTCTCATGACAATCAACTCAACTTTCTCAATTATAGTCAAATTCAAATCTCAACACATATACTCTGTTAGTAGAAAAGAAACTCTCTACTCAACATTATAAGGAACACACCTACGTAGATTATTCCGCATGAGATAACCCACCTGTTTTGCCTCCAATTAACATTTTTGTATACCTTCCACCGTCATACACATTACACAATCACTTAGTCTTCCTGAGTCTAAACTCATACCGTAACATGAAATTTACTTCACTCCAAACAGGAGACATGAAAAGATTATTCACGCGCCCATAACTTGGGGCTACACATCCTATCACAATGGAAATCATACACTCAATAGTTCATCTATCATCCAGTAGACCTTCCTCGTTACTTCCAAGTCATATAGATACATCTCGCAGTACTAACATACTCCTCACGTAGTTATCCAACCATCATTCCCATAATAGGGACAATACCGGACATATAAGTTCAAAACACTTGCTTGCACAATCAACACCTTAGTGCTCAAGCCATTGGCAAAGATCCGGCCTCAAGTCCTTCATACTGGCCTAACATCAAACTCACAGCGATCACGTCTCGCCCCTCGATCGGGGAATTACAAGCCACCAGGGCACATCTGATAGTGAGCGCTCGTTCGTGCATATGGACATGTGGAAGGAATTGTAAGAGTTACTTTTTCAAGCTGAATCAAGGACGCACGATAAGAAGTCAAGAATATAAAGTTTTTCCTAAAGGTTCTGCAGCCTCTCGAGGATAAATAAAGACGTCTCCGTACCAATCCGTGATACTCTACTGAACTTGCTCATGACTCGCGAGACCTAGTAACCTAGGCTCTGATACCAACTTGTCACGGCCCAATTCCCGAACCTGGTCATGATGGCGCCTCTCGTGAAGACAAGGCCAGCCAGTCAACCCAATTCATCCTTTTAAAATAATTTAATTAACACAATTATAGTATAAACATGGTTTAATAATATCAAATAGCGGAAAGTATAGGTAAAATGCGAAAATCCAACCCAACATAGCCCTAACCGGGGTGTCACAAGTCATGAGCAACTAAGAAATCCTGACACAAGTCTACTAAATACGAAATCCGATACTATAATTCGAATAACATAGAAATAATAAGATAAAGGAGTCACGGGGGCTGCGAACGCCAACAGCTACCTCGTAGTCGCCGAAACACCACCTGGACTGGAAAGATCAGCTCTCAGGTATGGAAATCTGCTATGCCTGAATCTGCACAGACGGTGCAGGGAGTAATATGAGTACTCCGACGAGTGAGTAGTAAATATAAATAATGACTAAAGGTAAGAAAACACGTTAAGGCACATAGCATTCTATACAGAAGCAGTGAAATCATTTAAAATAACAATTCAGTAAAATATCATGTGAAATTTCTTTTAAACCAGTAAAACAGGTAATTTGGCAGTAAAATGACAAATAGAAATCTGCCCCTCGGGCTCAATATCAAAACAACAAGTAGAAATGTGCCCCTCGGGCTCAGTATCAAAATAACAAGTAGAAATCTGCCCCTCGAGCTCAGTATCAAAATAATAAGTAGAAATCAGCCCCTCGGGCTCAGTATCAAAATAATAAGTAGAAATCTGCCCCTCGGGCTCAGTATCAGTATCTCAGAATTGTATCAGCCCCTCAGGCTCAGAACAGTATGAAGCAACCAGTGATTGAAATAAGAGCACATAATTATTATGGCAGATAATGCAGATAAGGAACAAATGCATGAGTGCAATGCAATGCATTTGAAGGTACCCTCTGGTACCCACTGCGGCGTGCAGCCCGGGCCATCCATATTTATTTATCGTCGACGGCGCTCACTGGGGGTGTGTATAGACTCTGGAGGGGCTCCTACAGCCCAAGCGCAATATCAAGCCATCTCGTGGCATCAACCAGGCTCTCGGCCTCAATATCAATATAATCAACCAGGCTCTCGGCCTCAATATCAGTATCATCAACCAGGATCTCGGCCTCAATACCAGTATAATACTGCTACGGCGCGCAACCCGATCCATTCATGCTCAGTCCAAAATTTTACATAAGCCTCTCGGGCAATATTAAAATAATTGTTCTCAGCTCAAAGCATCATTTAAAAATATCATTGACGTTTTCAAATATTAGAAAAAGGTTGAGTTTTCAAAACAGTATTTAAAACCTTGGACTGAGAACAAATGATATGCAAAATAATACGAAAATAGTGATACCAATCCCTAAAGGATTCAAATAATTGGCGTGAAGCCCAAATATGGGAATAAGCCCAAATCATGATAATAACAAATCAGTTTTAGTCAAATATACAGTAAACTCATCAATCGGGACGGACCAAGTCAAATCCCCAGTAGTAAAGAACCCTGTGCTCATTATCCAGCGCGTCACCTCAATATAGCACTATGATGTGCAAATCCGGAGTTTCAAACGCTCAGGACATCATTTACAATCATTACTCCCCTCGAACCGGCTATTTCTTTAATTTGTGATGCCTTTGCCCGTCGAATTGGCCTCCACGTGCATCGAATCTACCCAAAATCACAACGAATGTGTTGCATTATACTAAAGAGACAATACCCAATCGAAAGAAATCGAAAAATATCTAAATTCACGAATTTGACAAAACCCGAGCCCCGGGCCCACGTCTCGAAACTCAGAAATTTTTATATCAAAATGTTCTTCGTCCTCTCACGAGTCCGTACATATAAAGAACACCAAAATCGGAGCTTGTTTGACCCCTCAAATCGACCCTAGAAGGTCTCAAAATCACAAGCCCTAAACCCACATTTTTCTACTGATTTTCTCCAATTAAACACTTCAAAAACATGTAATCTTGTCGGATTATTCGATGGTATTTTAATATTATGGAGTAGAAATGATCACAAGTGACTTACCTCAAGATTTCCCGTGATTTCTTGCTCAAAAATCGCCCCAAGCCGTGTTCTTTCACCCAAAAATGCTAAAATGGGCTAAAATAGCTGAATAGCATTAAAAAGGCCCATTCGGATCGCTAAAAGCCTAATCCCGTCGCTAAAAGTGCCCAAATCCAGTCGCTAAAGGTGCGCACCAGATGCTGTTGCACCAGCAATGTTTATTTTCACTAAAAAGACTCTAACTCCACCATACGAACTCGGAATTCGATGATTCTTGTTCCTATGAGTCACAAATACTAATACAAACATAGTTCTTCAATCGAAACTCAATTCGGAGCTCATTTGCTCAGTGTGATACTCATTTCACTCGTTGAACAATTAACTCACATTTCGCGTCAAAAACCCAATCGCGACTTGATGAAATTAAACCAAAATTTCCAGATGACTCCTATAATTCATTATCAAAATCCCAGATGTCTCGAAATCAAATTTCGATATGTACAACTAAAAACGGACCTTTGGATCATTACATGCTTATGCTCAAAACGCCAAAATCTTCCAAAAACTCTTTCAAAACTTATCCGAGCCTCATGGGATCCCAACAAAGTTTACTAACAAGTCCCATAATATGACACAAACTTAGTTGTTCCTTCGAATCACCAAAAACAATGCAAAAATACTAAATTTACCTCGGATTCAAGCCTATGAACTTTGAAACTTCTAACTTCCACATCCGATGCCGAAACACGTCAAAACTAGTCCNGCTTAATTCTACACCGGTCATCAAAAAAATATTCCGGACACACTCCTAAGTCCGAAATCACCTAACGAAGCTATCCGGACCATAAAATTCGCATTTCGAGCCCTATAACACATAAGTCAATATCCGGTTGACTTTTCCAACTTAAACTTCCTTAAAAGAGACTAAGTGTCTCAAACCTTACCAAAATCATTCTGGAATGACTTCAAATTTTGCACACAATTCACATTCGACATTGCGGACTTGCCCCAACTTTTGGAATCGCATTCCGACCCCGATATCAAAATTTCCACTTCCGGTCGAATTTTCTCAAAAACCTTCAAATTTCTATATTTAGCCACATGACTTCAAAATGACCTCCGGACATCCGAATTCACTTTCGATCGTGCTCCCAACTCCAGAATCACCATACAGAGCTATTCCCAGACTCGAAATCCCAAACGAACATCTATAACAATGAAATGCCTTCCAACCCAAATTTATAAAATTCTTCTAAAATACTAACTTCCACAATATACGCCGAAATGCTCACGGGTTATCCAAAACCAAATACGGACATATGCCCAAGTCCGAAATCATCATACAAACCTGCTAGAACTTTTAGATCCCGATTCCAAGGTCGTTTACTCAAAATTTCAATCTTAGCCATTTTCTTCAACTTAAGGCTGTCGCAATGAAAATTTTCTTTCCAATTTGACTTTGAATTTCCCGAAATTCAACTCTGACCATACGCACAAGTCAATATACCTGAAATGAAGCTGTTCATGACTTCCAACTGCTGAATGACGCGCTAGAGCTCAAAAGGACTGATCGGGTCGTTACAATTGGTTTCGGCCAGACTTCTCCGTCCATCTCTGCAAGAATAAGGGCTCCTCCGGTTAGAACCCGATGAACCATGGACAGACCTTAAAAGTTGGGAGAGAATTTCCCCTTGGCTTCATCTTGATGTAGGAATATTTTCTTCAACACCAGCTGCCCCGGTGTAAACTTCCTCGGCTTGACTCTTTTGCTGAAAGCTTTGGACATTCTGTTCTGATACAGTTGACCGTGGCAGACTGCATTCATTCTCTTCCCATATATAAGGGCTAACTGCTCGTAGCGACCTTTTACCCATTCTGCGTCATCCAACTCTACTTCTTGTATGATCCTCAAGGACAGTATTTCTACCTCGGCGGGGATGACCGCCTCTGTAACATAAACCAGCATATAGGGAGTTACCCCGGTCGATGAGTGGACTGTGGTGCGGTATCCCAATAAGGCGAATGATAATTTCTCATGCCATTCTTTGCGCCTTTCGATCATCTTCCTTAGTATCTTCTTGATATTTTTGTTGGCTGCCTCTACAGCTCAATTCATCTGAGGCCTGTAGGCCGTAGAGTTCTTATGTTTGATCGTGAACATTTCACACATTGCTTTCATCAGATCATTATTGAGATTGGACCCATTGTCGGTAATAATTGACTCGGGGATGCTGAACTGACAAACAATGCGGTCGCGGACGAAATCTGCCACAACTTTCTTAGTTACCGCCTTGTATGATGCTGCTTCGACCCATTTGGTAAAATAATCAATTGCTACTAAGATGAACCTGTGCCCGTTTGATGCGGCAGGCTCGACAGGTCCGATAACATCCATTCCCCAAGCGGCGAATGGCCATGGTAAGCTTGTTGGAATAAGCTCGTTTGGAGGCACTTTTATCATATCTGCATATATTTGACAGCGATGGCACTTTCAGACATATTGGGTGCAGTCCGTTTCCATAGTCATCCAAAAATACCCTGCTCGGAGTATCTTCTTTGCTAAGACAAAACCATTCATGTGCGGCCCGCAGGTCCCCGCATGCACTTTGTCCAATAGTCTGGATACTTCTCTTGCCTCGACACACCGTAATAGTCCCAAATCGGGAGTCCTCCTGTACAGGTTTCCTCCACTATGAAATAAGTTGTTAGATAACCTTCGAAGTATGCGTTTCTGAGTGGTGTTTGCAAGTTCTAGGTATTCTCCTGTTGTCAAGTATTATTTGATGTCATGGAACCATGGTTTCCCATCTGCTTCTTCCTCAACGTGAGCACAATAAGCTGGCTGATCATAAATCTTTACTTTGATGGGATCAATGAAATTCATATCTGGATGCTGGATCATGGATGATAAAGTAGCTAATGCATCAGCGAACTCGTTCTGCATTCTGGGAACATGCTAAAATTCGGTCTTTGTGAATCTTTTCCTCAACTCCTGTATGTGATGTAGATAAGAGAGTATCTTAGCATTCTTGGTTGCCCATTCTTCTCAGACCTGATGTATGAGAAGATCTGAATCTCCGATCACTAGTAACTCCCGAATGTTCATATCGATTGCCAGCTTGAGCCCTAAGATGCATGCTTCGTATTCGACCATGTTATTGGTGCATGGGAGTCTGAGCTTGGCAGATACCAGGTAATGTTGACCAGTTTCTCACACTAGGACTGCTCCTATGCTAACTCCTTTGAAATTTGTGGCTCCGTCGAAGAACATCCTCCAACCATCGTAGGATTCTGCAATGTCTTCTCCTATGAAAGATACCTCTTCGTCAGGAAAATACGTCTTTAGAGGCTCGTATTCACCGTCCACGAGATTTTCGGTGAGATGATCTGCCAAGGCTTGTCCTTTGACCACCTTCTGAGTGACGTAAATAATGCCAAACTCACTTAGCAGGATTTGCCACTTGGCGAGCTTGCCAGTGGGCATGGGCTTCTGGAAGATATACTTTAGCGGGTCCATTCTGGATATGAGATAAGTAGTGTAGGCACAGAAATAATGCCTCAACTTTTGAGCTACCCAAGTCAGAGCACAACAAGTGCGCTCTAGTATAGAATATTGGGCCTCATACGGGGTGAACTTATTGCTGAGCTAGTAGATGGCTTGCTCCTTCCTCCCCATTTCATCATGTTGTCCCAAAACACAACCAAATGCTCTATCCAATACCGCAAGGTGAAGCAATAGAGGTCTTTCTGGCTCGGGAGGAACCAAGATTGGCGGCGTTGACAGGTATTCCTTGATTCTGTCAAAGGCTTTCTGACAATCGTCAGTCCACTTGGTAGCATCGTCCTTTTTCAACATCTTAAAAATGGGTTCACAAATGACAATGGACTGAGCTATGAATCGGCTGATATAGTTGAGTCTCCCCTGGATACTCATCACGTCCTTCTTGTTCTTTAGATGTGGCAATTCTTGGATGGCTTTGACCTTTGATGGATCCAATTCTATTCCTCGACGACTCACGATGAAACCCAGCAATTTTCCAGCAGGAACCCCGAAAGCACACTTGGCGGGATTCAGTTTCAGATTGTACCTCCTTAGTCTATTGAAGAACTTTCTCAGATCTTCCATATGATCCGTGGATTTCTTGGATTTGACGATGATGTCTTCTACATACACCTCAATCTCCTTATGTATCATCTCGTGAAAGATAGTAGTCATGGCTCTCAAATAGGTGGCCCCAGCATTCTTCAAACCAAATGGCATCATTTTGTAACAATACATCCCCCATGGCGTAATGAAAGTCATTTTCTTTGCATCTTCTTCATCCATCCATATCTGATGGTACCCAGCAAAATAATTAACAAAAGACTGCAACTCATGCTTGGCGCAGTTGTCAATAAGAATGTGTATGTTCGGCAAGGGGAAGTCGTCTTTGGGACTGGCCCGGTTGAGATCCCGGTAGTCGACACAAACTCTAACCTTCCCATCCTTCTTCAGTACTGGCACGATGTTGGCTAACCATGTTGGATACTCTACTACCCGGAGAACCATGGCTTTGACTTGTTTGGTAACCTCCTCTTTGATTTTCAAACTCATGTCGGGCTTGAACTTTCTGAGCTTATGCTTTACCGGCGGACATGTTGGATCTGTTGGCAGTTTGTGAGCTATAATGGATGTACTGAGACCATTCATATCATCGTACAACCAGGCAAATATGTCTTTATATTCCCTTAAAAACTCTATGTACTCCTTCTTTTCTGATGGTGACCGGTGAACACTGATGCGCGTCTCTTTGACGTTCTCTGTATCTCCCAAATTAACGACCTCAGTTTATTCCAAGTTAGATTTAGGTCTATTCTCAAAATTCTCAACCTCTCTGACGACCTCTTCTGGTATATCATCCTCTTCTGAATTTATATCCGTTTGTTGCGTTGTCTTGTTGTAAGTCACAATCGTTGGTTCATCGTCGAGGTAAGTAATAGTAATATTGTGTAAATAAAGTAAATGATAGAGAAAATAATAAGAGCGAGATATATGATAAACTGAAATTCTTTGATTAAATTCATAATTGTTTGGAACATCGGAGCTCCTTCAAAATTAAAGACAATGCGGAAAGAAAATCAGTTAGTAAAAGGTAAAAAATGCGATGCATGGTGCTTTGTTTAGCCTTGCTACCCCGAAGCTTTCTGGGCCCTAGTGGTTCTGATTGACCAATTATTGAGGCGTTCTCCTCGGTTCACAGCTTGTATGGAAGGGCCTTCCTCCCCTTCCTCCCCTTCCTCCTCATAAATAACACAGCAGTCCATATCATCTTCCAGAAATAGGTTTTTCAATGCTGCTAATGCTTCATCTTCCTCTGATCCATATGTGATGTCTGCCGGTTGGAAAGTCTGCTCCAGGTGAGGTATCAGATGCTCCAGTAGATAGTAGGGACCGCGCCATGGTGGCAACCAATGGTTGAATTCCTCCCAGGTGTATTCATACCCCAAACCAAAGGTAGTACAGTGTTTCTTCAACTTGATGGGTTTGGCAATTCCTTGGAGGTTTTTGCCGAGTCCCTTTCCCTGTTCGTACCTACACCAATTCAGGATACTTTCAATCTTGTTATCCCACCATTTATCCTTGTCTACAGCGTTGACCCTTTCAATGTGCTGATATGTTTCTCCTCCTATTCTCCTTCTGCCTCCAATCATCGGGATGGTCTGGCGACTATATATGGGGTTGCTACCATCGCCATGAATAATTACCTCTTTGTGATTCCATTCGAACTTCACTGCCTGATGCAGGGTTGATGCTACAGCTCCAGCGATGTGGATCCACGGTCATCCTAATAACAAGTTGTAGGATGTTGGGACGTCTATCACTTGAAATTCAACATCGAACCAGGTTGGTCCCATTTGCAAGCATAGGCTGATTTCTCCAATAGTAGACCTTTGGGACCCATCGAAGGCTTTGACATTGATAGCCCCATCTTTGATCTCGTGCAGGCTCTTCCCCAATGTGCTGAGAGTTATCAACGGACAGATGTGTGAGCACGTGATTTTTGCCTTACATGAATTACTCCCACAAAATCAAAACAAAAATCGTCAACTTTATTCTGTGCATTTCGTGAATTTTTCGTCATATTTTTAGTAATTGTTTGCGTTTGTGTATGCATGTTTATTTGTTTAAATTAATGAAAATACAAAAATATGTCGCATTTGCATTTAGGATTTAATTCTACAATTGTGAGTAATTAAGTGTGCTTTACAAAAATGAAAAATCACAAAAAATATGAACTTTGCATTTTTAGCATTTAATATCAAATTGTGTGATTTGAACTTTAATTGTTTAATTTTGTATGATAACTATTATTAGGAGTTGATTAGTATTTTAAATTAATTTTGGTTTTACAATTTATTTTTAGAATTTTTTGTAATTAGGAATTAAAAAGAAAAATAAGAGAAAAAGAAGGGAACAAAAATGGAGAAGAAAATCGGAACTGGGCCGTTTTTATTTGACCAAAGTCCAGGCCCAAAACATTTTCTTACCCGGTCCAACAGACCCTTCTCACAGAAATAGGAAACGACGTAGTATGGTAGTTCAACTACGTCGTTTCAATGTCAACAGATCTCGACCATTCATCCAAAACCATCTAACGGCTCACATCCCATCTCCCTTACCCGTTCCTATACCCGCCCCGACCCCGTTACTACCAAACGACCCTATTTTGATCAACAAATCGATCGTGGCCGTTGGATTCCCATCATCCAACGGCCGAAATCAATTGATTCAATTCTAACCTATCAAACCCCCCCAAACCCCTCACCCATTTCATTTCACCCCTTCGTCTTCAGAGACTCAAACCAAACAACCTCTGAAAAAACCCTAGCCGCCCCCCAATCCCTTCGCCGTGAACCCAGCGGCCTATGGTTTGATGCCTGCCAAACTAACACCATTGAAACCCCTAACCACCCTCTCCATGAATCCCTGCTCTGTTTACCTCGAATCATCCTATAGCTTCTCGAATCTTTAATCGAAGATTCGAGCAAACCCTAAACCTACCCCAACCAGTCCCAAACTCACACCAGATACCCACCCGACCTTCCTCGTTCCTAAACCACCATTGGTTCCGTTTGAATCTCTTTGGAACCACTCGAATCCCAAATCGAATCAAAAACCCTAAACGAGACCAAACCTAGGGTCTGTCCGAAAAGAAAAAGAAATTAGGGTCTCAATCGACTTTAGTTGAGTGTTCTCGAACACTCAATTAAAGTCCGTTTTTACCCCAAAAGGCTCGAGTCAGAGTTCGAACCTGAGTTCGTCTAGTTTCTGATTTTTTGAGGTATTTTTCCTTTCCTTTTTTCTGTTTCTATTTTTGATGATTGTTTATTTTGCGTAAGTTGCGTTGTGTCTTCATCTGTTTGATTTTTTCTTTATATTTTTTGTCGATCACATCCTCCTCTTCTGGACCTTTTCTTGGGTCATCTTTTCTTCCGATTGATTAGCCCGTGTTGTAGGTGTTTGAATCATTTGAATACGCTTGTATGTTAGTTTGGTTCAACTCTGAATTTTTCTTTTGGTTTGGTCAAGTTCTATGTGATCTTTCATCTCTACTTCTGTTATTTAATGTTCACATGTCAATGTATCTAATTCAAAGCAATAAGTTGGTAGTTTAATCGGATTTTGTGGTAATTCTAATTCAAGTTGTATATGTATGTTCTTCCTCTGATAAAGAATAATTTGATAGTTTGAATTCTTCAAGTTTTGGGTTGATTAGTTTCTCTTGTAGTTTGATTTTGTGTGTGTTAAATCTGTATTTGTTTAGTAGTTGCGCAGAGGGTATTAAATTGGTAGTTGTTCAAAGTTAGCTAAGTCATGGTTCTAAAGCCCTTTAATGCACAGTTTTATTCCAGAAGATCTTTGCCTGTTTTAAATAGCTTGGCCAGTTTGTTTACAGCTGAGTAAAGTAGAGCCCTAGTTGGTTAACTGTTAAGTGGATTGGTTATAGTTGATTGGGGTAGGACAGTAGTTCCAGGGCATCAGGGAGGGTAATTTAGGTATAGAAAACTTGCAGAATTGTTTATGTTAAGTGTTCTATCCACTAGGAACTAAAGTACCATTAAAATATTGTAGTGGGGAACAAAGCATAATGTGGGGGTAAAGGGATTGAATAAGTCAATAGACAATTAGTAGTGAAGACTACCCACTAAGGCTGATTTTAAGGACTAATTGACTGTCCACTGAAGGTGGGGTGAAGGGGTTGAGTTTTGGTATAAATAGAAACATTAGGACAATAAGAAAGGGGGTCTTCTTCTTCTGGGTGGAGTGAAGTTAAAAAAAAAGAAAAAGAGGAAGCCTTGAAAAATCAGCTTTAGAGCTTAAAGAGTTGAAAGGTCATTGTTGATAGTCGAAAAGCGAATAGCTACTGTGTCATTGCTTGACTTAGGGTCTGAATTAGCTAAAACCCTTTTTCTCTCTACTTCTTTCTATACTTGAAGTTAAGATATTTGGAATCGTTCACAAGTTTTGGGCCCCGTTAAGTTAGTTTTGGTTTGAGTGGTGTGCTGTTGACAGTTCCAAGTGTGCTGGGTATTTTTTTTTTTGAGTTTAAACTGGTCCATTCAAGCTGTTTGGTTGGTTCCCTGCTTCATTGGGGTGTTAAAGCTTTGATATTTGTTCCTGGGTCATTTCTGGACTGTTATTTCTTTCCATTTTGTTGCTGTTGGGATCTTTACTGGTTCTTTTTGAACTGTTACTGGGCTGTTGTTGGTTGTTGTTTGTTGTTGCTGTGGTACTTGCTGCTGATCTTTCTTCTTCTATTTGTAAACATTTCCAGGTATATGCCTTTGAATCTCAACATCATGTAGAGTGTAGCTGAAATAAAAGGAAATGGAAGTCCAACTTCATTGGAAGCTTCAGTAGTTTACTATATTTTCTTCATAATCGAGTATAATGGATTGAATTGTAATGGAATGTTTAGACCATTAATGTATAGTAGACTGATGGAATTAGACCGTGTTGAATTACTTCGTGTTAGTGATTAATGTTAGTTTTAATTTCAATAACTGTAAAAAAGTGCCAGATGGTTCTGTATTTCATGTAGTTAATTCTAATAATTCTGTTTAACTAAAAATGTTGGTTTGAATTAGTTTGAGAATAGTTAGTCTACTTTAGTAATACTGTTGTCAAATTTAGTTTTTGTTTTAATTTTAATGATACGCACCAATAGATAAAGGAATAAAATATGGGCGTAGGATGAAATGCAAGCGGACGTTAAATAAATTTTTTTGGTCCGTTAGCCTAAGGGACTCACCTTTGGATATCCAGGCAACCCGTTAAGCTTATTCGGCTTGGATTGTCCCCAATGCCCACTCGTCATCATTTGGGCCTGTTTTTTAAAGATTTCAATGTTTAGTTTAACATAGTATAAATTTCGGCCTTGAGTTAGGTAGCAATTTCAAATTAAAAGGTCCTTCCTTTGTTTGGGTTCGGACCTGAACTTGAAGCCCGAACTTTTAATGATAACTAATTAGGACCTTATCTTCATGCTTAGAGACAATAAATAGCAAATCATAGTCGCTTTTAGGTTTTCCCTTTAAATAATAAATGAGACGAGCCTCACCAAATAAAACGCATAAACTGCGGGGCCCTCATAAATGTATATATTAAAATACTTAGATTGCGGGACAAGCTGTTTAGCGAATTTTACGGCATTCCCCAAATAATAACGCGCTAGTCGCTTTAGGCGCGCTTTTAATAATTTACTTTCTTAAATTCGGGTGCACATTTATGTGACCCAAATCCAAATCTCAATGGAGTCGAGGTGTGTCAACAACCACGGGTACATTGATGTGACGTGGTTCGAGACGTATTTTCACGACGTTGCAATTCTCTTTAAAATAATAATAATATTAAAAGAGGTTAAAGGTTAAAATTTGCACATAAGTTAAAGCATGTTATAAAATCAGATAATTAAGCCGAATATAACAGTTAAGCGACCGTGCTAGAACCACAGAACTCGAGAATGCCTAACACCTTCTCCCGGGTTAACATAATTCCTTATCCAGATTTCTGATTCGTAGACTGTAATAAGGAGTCAACTTTTTCCTCGATTCGGGATTCAAACCGGTGACTTGGGACACCATAAATCTCTCAAGTGGCGACTCCATTTCTTAATAATTAAATCCCGTTTCGATTGTCCTTTAATTGGAAAAACTCCCTTTACCATTCCCTTCACGGGGTGCGGTAGCGTAAAAAGGAGGTATGACAAGATGTTGAGGCTGGATCCTCCGTTGAGCAGGACTCTAGTGATGAATTAATCCTCACACTGCACGGTGATGTTTTGTGCCTTGTTGTGACTTAGCCCTTCCAGTGGCAGCTCATCTTCGTGGAAGGTGATTTTGTGGCTCTCCAGTACCTGCCCCACCATGTTCGCCATTTCTCCTCCAGTTATGTTGTTGGGCACATATGCCTTACTTAGTATCTTCATCAAGGCATTCTTTTGTGTGTTGGAGCTCTGCAAAAGAGCTAGGATAGAGATCTGCGTTGGTGTTTTGTTCAACTGCTCAACGACCGAGTACTCCTTAGCTTGTATTTTCTTCCAAAGATCATCGGACCCAGTTTCAATAGGCCGTCTAGAGGCTTGCTTACTGGACTCAGCTAGGTGCTCTGGAGTGTACACCCTGCTTGTTCTGGTCATACCCTATGCGGCAATTGCTTCTCCAGTTTTTGTTTTCCCTTTCCTCCTAGCTTCAGCTGTGTAATCCCATGGTATGACATTTGAGTGGAATGGGGTAACATCTATCATTGCAACCGGGATAGGCACCCTTGGGGGTAACACAACAACTTCGAATGGCGCAGGTGTCTTTGGAATTCCAAACTCGACTTCAATTGGTCCTGGCGCCTTTGAGGGAGGCGCTTCGAACTCAAGTGGCACATACACGTTCACCTCCTCACCCTCAGAGAGATGGATCTGGACAACAATCGGGTTGAGTGTGACTGTTGGTTTCTTTGGTTCATCCCCTTCAGCAATCAATCCGATCGACCCTTTGGGGTCCCAATCATCCTCAATCTCAATCCTGTGAATGTCTCTACCCTTGTGGTCAGGCAGAGGGTTGTTGTGAACATTAGGAGTAGGCTCCTTTGCTACGATGACCTTATTGTCGATTAGGGTTTGAATCTTGTCCTTTAATGAGCGACATTCGTCAATGGTATGTCCCTTCATGCCAGAATGGTACGCACAGGTTTTGTTCGGGTTGACCCATTGGGAAGGATTTTTTGGAGTTATGGTTGGGATAGGGGTAACGTAACCGGCTGCTTTAAGTCTTTCATACAGCTGGTCAATTGGTTTGGCGATGGCTGTATATTATCTGGGAGCTCTGCAGTCGAAGTTTGGTCTAGGTCTAGGGAAATTTTGGCAAGTGGGAGGTGATTGGTAGTGTGAGGGTTGAGCATTATAAGCTTGGTAGACAGGTGCAGTTTGAGAGTATCTGGGTGAAGTGGGTTGATATGTGGGAGGTGGAGATGATTGGTAAACGGGTGGTGGATGTTGGTAGGAGGGTGCGAGTGCTTGGTAATTCGGGATAGGCTGATATGTATGTGGGGGTGATGGGTAAGTGTGGTATTTCAGTGGTGATTTAGCTCCCCGTGCGACCATCACGGCACTCACATCCTTCTTCTTGGACATGCCACCAGACTGTAAAGCCTTATTGGTGGCCTGCAATGCTTCAAGATTAGTAACCATACCATTCTTAATGCCTTCCTCAATTCTCTCCCCCATCTTGATGATATCAGAGAATTTCTTGCCCTCGATCAGCATCAACCTCTTGTAATATTGTGGATCCTGAGCCCGGACAAAGAATCTGTTCATCTGTTCCTCTTTTAAGGCCGGCCTGACCTTAGCAGCCTCTGATCTCTAACGAGTAGCATACTCGCGGAATGTCTCCGTAGGTTTCTTCTTCAAATTCTGGATGTAGAATACATTCGGTGCATTCTCTGTATTGAATCAGAACCTATCCATGAAATCTGATGCCATACCTACCCAGATTGTCCATTTCTTGGGGTCCTGGCTGATGTACCAGGATAAAGCATCCCCCTTCAGACTTCTCATGAAGAGTTTCATACAGATCTTCTCATCCCTTCCGACTCTGACCAGCTTATCGCAACATGTCCTCAAGTGGACACTGGGATCTCCCGTGCCATCGAACATTTTGAACTTGGGAGGTTTGTACTCCTCCGGAAGTTCGACATCCGACTGAATGCAAATATCTTCATAGTTTATCCCCTCAATACCTTTGCTTCCTTCGACACCCTAGACTCGGCTAGTCAACCTTTTGAGTTCTGCGGCCAAGTTCTTGATGAGGGAGTCTTTATCATCAGACTCAGGTGCACTTGAGATTGGTTGAGTGTAGTGGGGTACAGTATCCACGTAGATGGGAGTGTTGTGGAGGTCGTCATTTGTAGTGTTCAGTAGTTTAGGAATGGGTAGTGGAGTGTTGTTGGGAGTGTGGCATGTGTAGCAGGGTTGAGCATGAGTGGGTTGTATCTGTGGTTGTGGGATGTTTTGTGGAGGTGCGGGATTTTGAGTGTTGGTAAAGTTGACCTCAGGAGCGGTGAGAGAGTATGATAAGTTTGCCAAGTTCCGAACCTGATCCAGTTCTTCTCGGAACTTCAATAATTTTTGCTCAAGTTGGGCAGCAGTTTCCTTAGAAACCGGGGTACCCTGAGGAATCTCTGTTCTTTCAATTTCCTTTCTGGCGCTTGAATCTCCCATTCTACCTTTGTTCTCGTACCGGATAGGACTCGGAGGAGAAGAAGGTGGAGGGCCCTTGGATATTGTACTGTATGATGATGATGCCAGAATTTACGAACTAACCTTTAGGGAGGGGAATAAAAATAAAAGAAAAACAAAAGGTAGTAAGTTAGTATGGATTATGAAAAGAAAAAAGTATTGCAGCATTTAAACACATTGTGCAAGAATATAAATCGTGTCCTAATTTGGGTGCCTCGTTGTGTCTGAGGTAGGCCTAGCGACAAATTAATTTGGAGAACTTATAATGCTAAATGCCTCATTTTTTTTGATTAAAATAAGACGAATCCCAAAACAACACTAAATAAAGTAAATTAAAATATCACTAATGGCCATTGGCCTTATTACATCATTAAAGCAAAAGAAAAAGACTCCTAACTACTTGGTCCCAGAAGGACCTTCCCCAGATTCGGCATCGTTATCTCCCTCGAACAGTTTCACCAGCTCGCGCAGCCCTAGTAGCAGATAAGCTCGGGCCAGATGTCCGCCCGCATTTCCCTCAGAGTTTTGACAATCTTCAATCCTCTTAATGAACTTTCCTTCCAGCTCCACTAGACCCCGCTCCAAATACCCTAGTCGCTTGTTAGCGTTGACAGCCATATCTTTCCACTATTCGATAAACTTCTGATGGGCTTTTTGTATTTCCCGGTGCTCGCTTTCACATTCCCGAATTCCCTTGCGCAATTGATTGTACTTAACCCATGCTTCAGCTTTCTCGTCGATAACCATGTGTCCTCGAATGAACCCGGGCTGACCCAAACCATTGTGATCATCTTCCAACCAACCTGAATAGTGTGGTGCATAGCCGGCGTGATACATGTCTGGCTCAATAGAATCCTTCCCTAAAATCATTTTGCAGTGCCACATGTGCTGATCTTGGCACTTGTGAGGGCTATCATCGTCCTGGAAGTCAGCTTTGAAGTGACTCATTTTGTTGACCCTTGGTATGATTTGCTTTCTTCCAGCCTGCCTCATGGCTCGGAGGGGAACGTAGGGATAAATTCCTCTCAGACCAATGAGTATGAGAAAGGGTGCATCTCGGGATCGAACGATGAATTCTTTCATAGGGAACCACTCGAACATCCACTGTACCTGGTCTTCTTTCAGATTTTCGAACAATTCTACCTATCCTCCAGCGTCTTCTGGTTGAGCGAACATGTTAGGCATATAATTCATGTGCCTTGGCTGGTGGAAGGCGATGTGATCATCCCAGTCTCTGCATAGGATCTCTTGTCGGTATTCACCTTTCTGGAGGTGCTCCATGAGCCAGAGCTGAAGTAATAAGTTGCACCCTCAAAATGATTGGCCCCTTGCTGACCGTTGTCCAGGGCTCGGTATATATCATTAACGATCATAGGTACTATGCTGAAAGGTTGTTCGCCAATTCCTTCCATCAAATTCTTGGTTACCATGGCCAGTCTGGTGTGGATCCTAGCCTTCTTCATAGGGAACACTATCATTCCCAAAAAGCAGAACATAAAAACGAAGACCCTCCTGTGGATATGCCCTAATGAAGTAAGGGCAAATTCGTCTGAGTAGGTGTGATATGACTTGCTATGGCCGTACCTCTCATACAGATAGTCGAATGGGATGTAAGAGTCTTTTAAACAGGTTAAGTCCGGATTCTTCTTCAGTCCCATCATCTTAATGAAACCCATTCCCTTGCGATTCTCTAGTATAAGCAAACCCAGAGTCTCCTAAGGAATACCAGCTAAACCTCATATTTCTTCGAGCAAAGGAGTTATTTCAAGGTCCTCGAAGCGGAACATGGACCTGTCACTATCCCAGAACAGTGTTGTAGCCTCTATGATTTTGTTGTCAGGCTTCTATAAGGGAAGGCAAATTCCCTAAGTATTTGCAGACGAGCGTCTGATCACTGGAGTGAAGGTCTTTCCACCAATTTATCAGCCTTGGATGAATATTGGATACCATTCCGATTCTGGGGACTTCGTGCCTCATTTTCTGCAAAACAGAGTGTTAGGCCCTTACCCCACCGGACTCGACTATTTAAACAAATAATTAGCATAGGAAGCATTTAGTTATCCAAATAAATGCATAGAACATGGCGGTGTCCGTTTGGGTTTCAAGGAAACCCGGTGGACATTGGATAAAGCTATCTTAATGAGTCATTATGCGGATAACATAACTGACTCAGCTAGGTTTGACCATGATGCATGCGCAGTTAAATAGAGTAAGGTTTATATTGGAGTATTAGACATGTACCCTTGAGCGGACAACTCAAGAGGGAAAGGCACGGAACCGTCGACTGCACCGCTGGTCGAGTGGTTTTACCGCAAATATGCCTTTGCCAAATTTAAAGGGTGATAATTTAGGAAGAGCGCAACCACTCATTATAAGCGTTGCTATGGTATTTGTTTGGCACGAGTGGAATATGATGTTGAAGATGCAATTTACAAGAATGAAACATATTGACATGTATTTCCACGTTCATAAGATAAATGATTACAATAATTGCTCGTAATTACAATAGTATAGAAATAAAGCGGTAAAAGAAAGCAGTTAAAGGAAAGAAAAGACATGAAGAGACAAGTTAGTTTCATAGTGGAGGAATAAAAGGCAGTAAATAAAAGCAATTAATGAGATAAAGTCACAAGAAGCATGCAATGGTAAAAGCCTAAAGGTTTCCCCAGCAGAGTCGTCATGCTATCGATGCCCCCTTTTTCTAAAGGCGAAATCGGATATACGATATTTGGGAGGACAACTCTATTCTCTTTCGAGAATTTGGTTTTGGAGTTTGGAGAATCGCCACCTAATGATTATAGTGCATTAGAACACTTTTAAGAAATATTTGAGATGAAGAACCAGAGTTTGCGTAAGGGCTAGAAATTATCTCGAGGGGAAGGTGTTAAGCAACCCTCAAGATCCATTAGTGTGGTTCCCGGCCATACTACAATTGTGACTTTAAGCAATGAAGAAGATAGATAGAAGTCTCAGATAAAGGGAGGGTTTTCACATAATATTGCAAACAAGTTTAAGAGTTTGAAAAAGAAGAGGAGTAAAAAGTATAGGAAGTTAGTTTGAATGAAAAATTAAAAAAGAATAACAAGTAAAAAGGGAAAAGGGTTTCTAGGTTTGTAAATAATATGGATCACATCAATGTAATACCCGACGTACACTCCTCAAAAGAGGGGTCGCACGTGATATTAGCGCTCCGGTCATAATATCCATATTCTACCCTTCCCACCCCGTTAAGGTATTAAAGCATGGAATGTCTCATTACTTATTGCATGCTAGTTCCCGTACCAATCCTATCAGTCCCAGAGGCATTTGGGACTACTAATACTAAAGGGAAAGGGGGTTTGGGGCCTTTTGAGAGTTTTCAAAGGACAAAACACTAGGCGAAATCCAAAACACATAATGCAAGTAATGGGGAAAACAAATAAGCAAGTAGGGCTCACGTAAGCCTCCTTAAATCAGATAAAGCCATAGAGTTTAGCATGTCTTGCACGTACTGGTTTGGTCTAAAATTAAATTTAAAGCGATAAGCGGACTGGTTCAACACATATTTTTAGACATGAAGTCCGCATTAGGCTCGCTCGAATGTAGTTGTCTAAGACTGATCCAATTGATTGATTAACCATCTTTTATCTATGTGTTGATTAGAGCTACTGATTTTGAAAACGAACCAGTTATAAAAGAGTTGCAGGGTAAAATAAGTTTCAGAAAAGATTACAGACTTAATACAGAAAATGGTTTGCCAACTAGAAACGAGTTTCAGAAGGGAGACTGGTTAGGAAAAAGAATTGCTAATTTTAACAAAGAAATGAGTTGCAGACTGACTAGAAAAGGTTTATCAGATAAGTATAAAGAAATAAGTTTCAAAGGGTGCAGGCTGATTTGGAAAATGTTTACCAGAGTTGTCAGAAAGAAGTAAGTTTCAGAAAAGAATGCACTGATTTTATTATGAGAAAAATGTTTTAAGAGTTAAAAAAATGTGCATAAAGTTGCTTGTTTTAGTAAAATAAGTACGCGATTCAACAATCGATGCTGCTTTAAACGGGTGAGACAGTTCTGGTTCGAAATTCCTATAGGCATGCTTTCTATATGTTACTGATTCTTAATACCTTTTCAAACATTAATAGAAGCCTTATAAACTATATGCCATTTTTATTATTAAGCCTAACTGTTTGCCTAATGACGTTATTATATGTGCGGAAAAGTGCAAAAATCTATAGGCATGACATCTATATGAATAGTTGCAGAAATCAAAAGTTAAATCCTATAGGCATGCTTTCTACCCATATGCATAAAAGTAACCCCCTCCCTTATTTACTAAATCCCATGAGTTTATACAAATTATTACAGACCAGTAATAATCAGACTGAAATTAAAAGTACATCAAGAACTATCACCTACACACGGGAAGACTAATTCAGACTTAGTGTCTAACAATCTGAGATTGAGCCACTTCCGGGATCAAGATTTCCAAAGCCTTCTCTTATCTAGGGTGTTTCAAAGTTCCAAGGAGTTTCAAGAACTCTAGACAATGCTAACACCCAAGATATCAATCAGAATGAGTTATAGTGCAGTGTGGAAGAGCCAGCCCTTAAGTGTCCAAGTTCAGAGGGAGCTCATGGGTCCCAAGGCAAGGCTCACAAGAGGGGGGCAGAACTTAGTTTCTAAGAATAAGTGCAAGTACAATGGGGGGGGGGGGTTAGGGAGGGCCAAGGCAGGCTGGTGGTCATGCCTAGCCATAAGGTAGACTGGCACACCCCTGACCAGCCTGTTCAACCAACAAGTACGAGTACAGACCTGAAGGTCAGACTATGGTCCAGACAGTGATTAGGACACTGCTAGACCAAAGTCTCAAACTCAGCAACATAGAAAGGGAAATGAGAATGGGAATTGAAAGAGTTTAGGACCCAAGAGGGTCCAGTTCATGTCCACGGACAACAATATCACTTTTTACCATGTTTTTAAACCATAACTCAAACATATAAGGGGAATTGGGGGTAGGGATTCATATAGGAGTAGAATAAAGAACAAACGAACTTGCAAAAAATTACAGTATGGAAACAGTAAGCCAAACAAAAGATGAACTATAGAAAACACATAGGGGGGGAAGGCAGAAATTAACCAAGAAACATACCAGTTGCAGAAAAAGTAAGCAAAGAAAAGCAGGATTCTTTCAGCCAACCCACAATCAGAAAAAGAAATCTTTATGCTAGAGAATTCGAGTGTTTGAAAAATTCTAAGTGTATTGGAGAGTAAGAAGTAATCAGAATTGCTTGTGTGTGTTTTTTATTCAAGTGCTACGACTTGTAAGTGTCTTTGAAAGAGAAGAGGTACATAGTATTTATAGCTTTTTGAAAACGAGTGAAAGAGAGGTAATAAGCCACAAACATGGAAACAATCATTAGTCAGAATCAATTATACAAGTGATTGCCCTTAATTAAGGGATCACTTACTTAACGGGCAGTGACAATTTTAGAGATAAGGAAAGAAACCAATTTATAGGTAGACTGATTATTTCCATAAAAGAAGTAGTAAAACAATTGAGTAGGTGATTAAGGCTAAGTACAGGAACATACTTATTTTTGGCAAGGACTCAGTAAGCCAAAACAAGGAAGGAAATCAATTAACCCTTAACAGGCGAGTAAAAATCAGAATTTCACAAAGGAAAAGTTTGAAATCAGTCACAAGTTTGAAAGTCAATCAAAGAGTGAAACTCAATATATAAATAGAGTGCACAAACACTAGACATGCGAGGCCAAACTATTGGCAATAAGAAACAACATACAGTAGTAGCACAAAAGAAAACACTTGCAGCATGATAGTCATGCAGGTCGAGTTTCAGTGACTTAATAGTAGAGAAAAAGATAGAGTATCAGAAGCATGCAAAGATGTCACGACCCAAAATCCCAACCCGGTCGTGATGGCGCCTCTCGTGAGGACAAGGCCAGCCAACAACAAAACAACACATCTCTTATTAATTACTCAGCAGGAATATGCCTAAATCATAGACAATATAGTCATAAATGCAAAATAAACATGATAGAACAAGGAAAACCATCCTAACTCAGCTCGAAATCGGGGTGTCACAAGTCATGGGCTACTACAGAGTTTACTAATATCTTACAAGTCTGAAAATATCATAAATAACAGAAGATAAGGGAGGAAACGGGGATGCGGACGTCAACAGCTACCTCGTTACTCCTAGCCACCGCCTGGTCTGGAAAGAATCAGCGCTCAGGAGCGAACTCAGCTCTACCTATATCTGCACACATGGTGCAGGGAGTAATGTGAGTATTCCGACCCAGTGAGTAATAAAAATAAATAACGAATGAAAGCATAAAATCCCATAAAGTCACAAATAACGCTATTTCAAGCAGTAAAAGCAATTATACAATAAATCCGTGGAGTATCAGATAATTCCCTTTTAAAACAGTGAAGACAATTAATTTCAACAAGTAAAGAATAATCAGAAACTCGTTCCTCGGGCTTAATATCAAATCCTCAGCACAGTATCAGCCCCACGGGCTCACTCCCAACTCACCAACACACAACATCAGCCTCTCGGGCTCACTCCCAACTTACAAAAACACAACATCAGCCTCTCGGACCCGCTCCCAACTCACCTGGGTACCCTGCGCTCACTGGGGGTGTGTACAGACTCCGGAGGGGCTCCTACAGCCCAAACGCTATATCATAAGGCCGTAAAGCCTTCACACATCACACTCGAGGCCTGAAAGCCTCCTCAAATGACTCAACATAACCTCACATATGGCCTTCGGCCTGAATCAGTCCAGAAGATAATCATAAGCCCCTTGGGCATCAGTAAAACAATGATGCTCAGCTCAAACAACATTATAAATATCATTTAAATCTCGAGTTGAGTATAAATGTAGCTGAGTTCATGAAATAGTATAATTCAATTGGACTGAGTTCAAATAATATTTCAATTAGTGAGGAAAATAGTGATGGAAATTCACAAAGGATTTCAAATAATTGGCACGAAACCAAGTATGGCAATAAGCCTAAATCATGGTGAAAAACAACAAGTCCTTGTCAAATACGCGGTAAAATATCAACCGGGATGGACCAAGTCATAATCACCAATAGTAAATGACCCCGCACTCGTCATACAACGCGTGTCTCACCTCAACATAGCACTACGTTGTGCAATCCGGGGTTTCAAACCCTCAGGACATCATTTAAAATCATTACTCACCTCAAGACGGTCAAAGTCTAGCTTGCTATGCCCTTGCCTCTCAAATTAGCCTCCTCGTGCAACGATTCTGCCCCAAATCACAAAGAATATGTTGCATTATACTAAAGAGACAATACCCAATCAAAAGGAATCGATAAATATAAAAATTCACGAATTTGGCAAAACCCGAGCCCCGGGCCCATGTCTCGAAACTCAAAATTTTTTACATCATCGGGTTCCTTATCTCGCCACGAGTCTAACCATACAAAAATTATCCAATTCCCATGTCATTTCGATGTCAAATAGACCTTCAAATCCTAACAACATTCAAAAATTTACTATTCATCTTCTTCTCCATTCAAGAACCCTAACTCACAATACCCATTTCAAGGACTAACATAATTCTTCAACCAATTGGTACATCCTATTTCAAAATACATTCCAAATACTTAAATCCATAGTTGTATTTATGTGTAGGGTGAAAACTTTACCTCTTGTAGATCAAACCCTAACTTGAACCCTTTTGAATGATTCTTGATTATTAGAGCAATTCCTATAAATTTCAATCCATGTAGATGTTAATACTACCATTAACTAGTGTTATTCCATTATAAAAATATCATAAAACTTACCTTTGATGTGTATTTGGGTTCTAGAATCCAAAACTTAACCCAAAAATGTCATCTATTTCTCTCTCCCCGATCCTCCCTTTATTTATAGAAAATGAGCTGCGTAGGCTGGCTGTGTAGCCTACGCAGAATGGCTACGCAGCTTACCCCTCCCTTCACTTACATTCTGATTTTGCCTACGCAATTGTGCGTAGGCTACGCAGACTCGCGTAGCTGTTCTGTCACCATTTTAAAAAAAAGTCATAACTTCTTGTATAAATCTCCAATTGATGAACGGTTTGATGCGTTGGAAACTAGACTCAAAGGGCTTTAATTTGATAATTTGTGCATCACCCAACTCGTTATATAACTGGAGATATTATTGTTTAAAGTGAGGTCTTGTGCGTCCTCATTTACAACTTTCGTCTATTATGAAATTTTCCAACTTCAAAAGTTCCCGTTAACCATCCGAATCACCCCGAAGCCCTCCGGGACCTCAACCAAAGCACTAACATATCTTATAACGTTATTCAAACTTGTTCCAATTATCAAAACACCACAAATAACACCTAAACCATCAAATTACACCAAATTCAAGCCTAAGTTCATCCAAATCTTCCGAAACTCGCATTCGATCAAAAACCCTACCAAAACACTTGCAATTGATCTCCTAAGTCTTAAATCATCCCCCGAAACTAACCGAATCATCGGAAATCAATTCCGAGCCCTCTAACTCACAAGTCAATGTCCGGTTGACTTTTCCAAACTAATTCTTCATTAAAGAGACTAATTGTCTCATTTCTTACTAAAACCAATCCAAATCGACTCGATCACCTAAAATACTGATAATGATACATACAGAAGCATATTGTGGGGCAAACGGGGTGGTAACTCCAGCGCACCCAGAGTTGTTCTAGAAGTCCACCAATAGCTGAATAACTGTCTCGCCCCAAAATCCGAGGGACATAACCGGCCCCCGACCGGGTAGCCACAGTCAAGCGGACCTGTGTGTCTTTCCTATCCCACGTGTTACCCCGTATTTTCATTGCTCATTAATCAAGGAATTAGCCAATTATAATTGAGACACTTTTTACAAAACATACATACATACGTAGTCCTTTGCGTGGTTTACAACTCATCGCCAAAACATACAAAATACCTATTTACATAAGTTCATAACCCACTTTCCTATCTACGGAGCCTCTAAGGATACAAAGGATAGTACAATACTTGCCGGTAACAAGGCTCCGGCTATACCTTACACAATTACCCAAAATATGACTTCGGAATAAAAGCGGCATGAGCCACGCAGGGCCCCGAGAGGAAAGGGGCTCACCAATACAGCTGACGGAAAGTGAAAAGGGAGCTACGGTCGGTGGACTGGAGTACCTGCTATGGATCCACCTACAATCATAATACGAATGTACCACCCCCGGCAAAAGGCACGTCAGTACATTTGAATTGTACTGGTATGCATGAACAAACTTTGCCCTAAGTAAACCTAAACCATACATAAGTAACAAGTAGTAATGGAATCAACAATCAAATACACCTGAAAGGAAACAATCAAACCAAACAAGTTTACAATCTCCCCATTCAACATTTTCACATCAATGATTTCACAATTTTCTGGAACAACCAAAGCCAAACAAGTTTCACAATCTCTCCTTTTCCCTTTTCAACCGTTTCACATCAATGATTTCACAATTTTCTCGTATTTTCATTTCAATAGTGATTTCGATCACTTTCCACCCTTATTACCTCGGCCACCCTTATCACCACAACCCACACCTTATTACTTCGTGTTGCGGCGCGCAACCCGATCCCACCGAACAATCACAATTCACAAGAAACACAACAACAATAACAATTCACAAGGACAACAACAACAATTCTCAAGAACAACAACAACAACAACAAATCTCAAGGACAACAACAACAATTCTCAAGGACATCAACAACAAATCTCAAGGACAACAACAAAAATTCTCAAGGAATAGCAGCACAATTCACAAAGGATTTCCATAACCATCAATGCCATTTCCATCTTATTCAACTGCCTAATGTACAGTTTAAGTCACAACGATAATTACCCACGATAAGCCACATATGATATTACCACAATTGCTTAAATTGCATCAATTACGATTCCGTTCCATCATTTGTTACACAACTCTTACCACACAACCACATTCACGCACACACATTTGGTTTGTTACCATTTACTTGCACTATCATACCGAAAAACGTAACCAACAACGTTCAAGACACAGTAATCACATGAATTCACAAATATTCTGCATAAGTAAACACATACCAATCACAAGAATTTAGTTTCACAAATAATCCACGTAGATATCACATACCAAATATTTGTACACAAAACAAAGTGATTTTACAAAGGTCAAAGTTAGTCATACATACCTTTCTTGAGCTTTCCTTTAATTACTACAATATTCCGAAAATTCTAGCAATTTCAATCTATTTTGAGACATAACAAAATTAACACAAATTAGGAAAATATTCATGGTTTCAGCTCCTTGGAGCATTTTATCAAACACTAGTTGAGCATCTTAATTTTTAACTCTTTTTTACAAGATTTCCTTCATTCCCCAACCCAATCTTTACCTATTTAAGTTCATCAATCTTCCCACAACCCTATTTGCACATGCATG
>MU676454.1:0-11046 GCA_026770625.1 Nicotiana glauca
GGCACCGCCGTGGTGTGCTCATACTACTCTTCTGCACATTTTTGTTGTGCAGATACAGGTACTCCCATTCAGTTTCTGTCAGCCTTGGAAGGAGGCATACCAGTAGGGACTTCAAGGTATATCTGCTACGTCCGCAGACCGAGGAGTCCCTTTCCAGCTTTCTGTAAAGAGTATAGTTCTTTCAGTATTTCTCCTTTTGTATAGATATTGTTGAGTCAGAGCCTCTTATGTATTCCTTTAGCTTGTGATTTGTGAGTTTCCGGGTTTTGGAAAAAGTTGTTAGCTTCGAAAATTGTTATGTCATGTGCCAAGCGGCACCTTAAACACCATTTTTATTTTACTGGTTCAGTTTATTTATTTTCTTCCGCAATTATAATTTATCTTCCGCATTGTTAGGCTTACCTAGTCATAGGAACTAGGTGCCATCACGACATGTTCATGGAGGGTGAACTGGGGTCGTGACATGACCATCAGGATGTTGACTTGCACCATAGTATCTTTTCAGAATACCCATAGTCTACCAATATGATTTATCTTCTCATCTGAAAATATCTGCCAGACATTTCCAAAATTTCTTTTAATTTTACTAACACTCCTAGGCTTTATCTTTGTCTCAAGGCAGCCTAGTAGAGTAATTTTATTTTTCAGCAGACAGGCCTTGAGTTCTCTCTGCTTATAGGGCTTATTCAGCCCTCTTATATTCTAGGCACTTATTATCTTGGGGGATTTTCCTCATTAAGGTCAATCCCTTCAGTCATTCTTTCAATGCTGCTAGCTTCCTGTATTCTCAATGTACAATATCTGTTGGTCATTAACAACTTTTCTAGCTTATGCACAATCAGTATTTTTGTGTTGTTTACCTTTCTCTTTTGTTTTCCTTTAGATCTTTGCTGTGGCTGAAAATTTTCCTCCTGAACTTCAATGTTGTGATTTTCTTTTTGTTCCTTTTCCTGAACATTCATCTCCTTATCCTGTGATATTACTTTTTCCAGCACCTCTGTTATTTCTCTTTGATCCACTGCAGCTTTTATTTTCTATTGCATCTTCTTTCGTTGCTTCATTCCAGCTTGTCTATCCTGTTTCTCCTCTCTGTATTTTTGCTTCTCGATTGGGGCTTTTTCACAATTGACTTCATGTTAGCCTATTTGGAAGCAAACTTCACAAAAATATGGTCTCCATTCATACTCTAATTCTTGTTCCCTGTGTATACCCTCTTCCTCCTCAATTAACAGTACATTTGGCAACTCCTGTGATATATCCATTTCAATCAACATCCTAGCATAAGAAATTCTTTCACCTTTTGCAGTTAACCTATCAGAGCATATAGGTTTTCTAATACAGCTAGCTATTCGCCCTAAATTTTTCTTTGTCCAATACTCTACTGGTAGTCCTAGGAATATCACCCAAATTGGAATATTTCCTTTTTTCTCCTTACTCATTTGAAATTTAGGTTCCCATTGCTTCAGTATCATTGGTCGATTGTTAATGGTATATGGTCCCTTCTGTATAACTAGCTTCTTATCATCTTCTGATTCGAATTTGAAAATAAAATATCCATCATCATGAAGAAATACTTGTGGCATTCCTACAAAACACCACACACCATACACAAACTTAAGCATATATTTAAACGATGGATTTTCTCCCAATACATAACCAATTAGCGACGTCTGCCATTTCTGAGTTTGCTCCTTTACTTCAATTTGATTCAGTCGAACCACCTTCACTCCTTCTTTGATAATTGGGGGATAATACCCCAATTGCATCCCATGTCGTTCAGATTTGTTTCCTTTAACCAACTCCGCTAAGTTTATCTCTGTTCCTCCAGAGTTTGCCCTCTAATTTGAGAACATATGTTTCCTAGCTGCTTTTGCCATTTTCGTCTCATTTGGTGCAGGATCTGCAGGAGTTTTAGTTATCGGAGCTGCCTGTACTTGAATTGCCACCGGCTCCTCCAATTTCTTCCTCTTTTGTTCATGCAGAACAGTTGGTGCACTCCCCATGCCTTTCATCCAATAGAACAGTTTGGCCTCTGTTTTTTTTTTTTTATATAATTTTTGTGCACCTGGAAATGACATAAGGGATTACTAAACTTATGTTTTATGTTTTTTTAATGTAATTTAAATTTTAATGTAACGTCCTTTTATATACTTTAATTATAATGTATTTTTATTTTATGTATTGTTAATTTTATTTTTTAAATTTTAGTTTTCACTTTCAATTTTAGCAACATTAGATATCTTACATTTATATTTTTTATTTTTAAATAATGGTTATATTTATTTGTATACAATTATAATAATAATAAAATTAACTTATAATTTTATATAAATATAATATATACAAAAATTAATATATAAAAAAAATAGGATATAAAATTAAAATTATAAAGATCTTAATGTAAAAATTAATTATATACACAATATATGATAAATTAAAAGTCCAAAAAGTAAAATGATGAATAAAATAATACTAAACCAAGTTTGGTGCAATGCAACGCTATTCATGCTCTATAATGGTGCAAGATTTGGCGTTACATTGGACCAAAAAAATACAAAATTTTGCATCAAATTTGAATTTGGTGCAGCCTTGGAGATGGTCTAATAGGAGTATTATAAAAGGTCTAGCTCTAGAGTCCCATAGGCTAGCAGAGGTACATATTTCATTAATTAAATATAAAGTTACTGTTTTGACCCAAAAAAAATGTATATCTTATATTATATATATTTATTTATATATTGTACTATAAATTGTTTTATTCCCTCCAATCCAAAATAAGTAAATTTTTTAGTGTTTTCACACAAATTAAGTAATTCACCTTTTAGTATTAATTAACAATAGAATTAACCATATTAACCTTTATTATTTCACATAAATACTCCTAATATATATTTTAATACTATTTATTCCATGGACAATATATGAAAAAGATAATTCATTCATTTTTAAAATCTAAAAGAATTACTTATTTTAGATTAAAAAAAATAAAAAAAAATTACTTATTTTAGGCCGAAGGAAGGGAGTATATATTAACTGCGTAAAGTGCGGATAAGTTACTAGTTTACACTAAATGCAAACATCAAACAGCAAAAGCAATCATGACCAGACCTAATTATTTGCTACTATCACATGTCAGAAGTTATCTGTCCAATCAATTATGGGAGACTGATTTGCTTCGGTGGAGGTAAAATATTCCAAATCAAGTAAAACATATTTTGTTTTTTATCCAAAGATGGAAATAATATTATATTATTATGCATAAAAATTTACTTAAATGCGAATCCCTTTTGGGTGTGAACAAGTGCAGAGCCAGCACTCCGGCTATGGGTTCTGCCAAAGGAGTTCAAAGTCTATACTCGACTTATAGCATGTTTGGTCAAGTTTATTTTTGGCCAAAAGTGTTTTTTTTTTTTAAAAATACTTTTGGCCAAAAATTAAGGTGTTTGGTCAAGCTTCTGAAAGGAAAAAAAGTTCTTTTGAGGAGAAGCAGAAGCAGAAAAAAGTAGCTTCTCTCTAAAAATACTTTTTTTAGAAGCACTTTTGAGAAAAATACACTTAGAAGCAGTTTTTAATAGCTTGGCCAAACACTAATTGCTGCTCAGAAGTGATTTTCAAACTAATTAGTCAAACACAAATTGCTTCTCACCAAAAGTACTTTTGAAAAAAGCACTTTTGAAAAAAAGTACTTTTCAAAATAAGCTGATTTTTACAGTTTGGCCAAACGGGCTATTAAGCAATTCACTTAATATGCTAAAATTCGTAATTTAGAATTCAATAATTTAAAAGAAATAGAATCCTAAATCTATTAATTTCAAATTCTAATTTCACCTCGGAAGGTAAATGTGAATAAAAATGTTTTACCGGCACTACATCAAATCATATTATTGAAGTTAATATATTATTATTGAGTGACAAAAAATAAGAATGCCTCATAATAATTTATGGGAAGAAACACGAGTTCATTACACAAATAGTTACTAAATTATTCTAAATTATCTTCGAAAGTCACTTTACTTTCGTTTGTAACAACAAAGTCATTAACTATGCCTATTGCATTCAGAAAGTCACTCAACTAGATTTTTTAAATTTTGGATTGACAAATAAAGTGAGACCGAGAAAATAGTTGTTATAACTGTATTAAGAATATATGAAGGAGATATCAGTGTGATTTCCAAAATTTTAAGGGTTTCGTGTAGCTAAAAAATTAAAATTTTCATGAGAGACGTGCTATATTTTGTCAACTCAGGACTTGGAATTGGCAAAAATGCTGATAAGAGCAGGCAAGTTTTTCACAGAAGATATGTCAAAGGAAGGGCTGCTGACATATGAGAAATATGGGTCGGTGAGACGAGTTTACGTGTTGTGCCAAGATGATAAAGTCATGGGAGAAGAATTCCAAATGTATAATATTCAGAAGAGCCCTCCTCATGAAGTCAAATATATTGCCAAAGCTGGCCATATGGTCATGATATCCCAACATCAAAAGCTTTCTCTCTGTCTGCAAGGAATTGCTGACAATTATCATTGAATTTACTTTTTCTTTTAAAATACCGCTATAGTGAGTATAAAGTTGTAAGTCCCAAAAATTAAATAAATATTGATCATATTAATTAGCTCAATGGAAACAAAAATGTATCCTTCCACATATAGGTCTTCAATACCTTTATTGTAATTAAAGTATATAGATTATATATTAATTTTCCTTCTTGCTAATAAAAAAGAGAATGAAAAAAATAATATAATTGTATTTTCTGGCTGATGATGCAGAATATTTGAGAAAATTCTAATCGCCTTTTTACCACTTTCCCTCAGAATATAATTGTATTTTCTTATCAAGAATTTTCATTTTTTACTTGGACTTGTTTAATTTTATGTTTAGATTTGCTATCTTTCACTTCATTAGGTAGAGTTAAGTTTTGTTGTACAAATTATTCCTTATGGTTATTGGACATAAAGAAGAAGAAAATTCAAACAGAAATAACACAAAGAAGAAGAAAGTGTTGCAGTAATTTTAAATGATGGAATTAAATTGGTATTTCCGTCGCTATTTTCCGTGTTTCTTTTCTCTTTCCCCTTTCTATCCTTTCTTCCTTTCTTTCTTGAATTCCAAAATAGAGTTGGCCCCTAATCCAACTAAAGCACTCATTTTCAAGATATTATATCAAACTTTTCTTCTCCTCTTTGTGTAACGACCTGATTAGTCGTTTTGTATAATTGAGCCTCATTACCCCTTTTTATGCTTCACACATGCGTGTTTATTATTTTTATGACTTGCGGAATTGGTTAGTTTCATTCTGGGAAGCTTTCGGGTTGATTCGGATCCTTTGATTCTTGATTTCGAAGTTTAAATTAGAAATGTGGATGGAACTGACTTTTGTGAAAACGACCCCGAAAATGTGTTTTGATGGCTCTAATAGCTTCGCATCGTGATTTCGGACTTGGGTGTATGCACGAAATTGATTTCAGAAGTCCGTAGGGTGATTTATGTTGTTTTGCCGAAATTTGGTAATTTAAAGTTGGAAAGTTTGACCGTAGGTTGACTTTGAGCTATCAAGCTCGGAATGTGATTTTGGGGTTGATTTGATAGGATTCAGACGTTTAGTTGTAATTCTAGAGATTCTTGAACTTTACTTTGAAATTCATACGTTTTAGAGTTCAATTAGTAATTTTAGATGTTATTTTTGTGTTTTAATCATTCGAGCGAGTTAGTATGATATTTTTAGACTTGTGTGGATGTTCGTTTTGGAGCCGCAATGGCTCCGATAAGTTTCGGATATATATTAGAATGGTTTTGAATAGAAAAATGTGTTGATGGTGCTCAATTATTGCAATTGCGAATACCAGCTTCGCAATTGCGAAGGTGATAGTGGGGGCTCTGATGTCGTTCCATCTTTCCCTTCGCATTTGCGAAGTCAACAGGATTTGGACTAAGTTCGCAATTGTGAACATTTGTTCGCTTTTGTGAGGTTTTCAGCTTCACAATTGTGAAGCCTTTTCTCACAAATGCAGTGTTGACTTAGTCTGTCAGGGTTCACAAATGCGAGCCTTGGTCCACAATTGTGAGGGTTCACATTGTGTCACAAATGTGACATCTGTAGCTGTTACAAAGGGCAGGGAGACGAGATTTTTGAATACATTCTTTTATTTTTTAACTTTACACTCGGTAGGAGCCGATTTAGAGAGGAGATTTTTCCTTACAAACTTTGGTTAAGTGATTCTGATCTATTTTTAATCATATTCATTAACATATCTTAGCTTTTAACATCAAAATCATGTGAATCAAAGTGAAAATTTGTGAAATTTTGTCAAGTTTTAGAGAAATAAGAAATTGAATTTTGAGAGTCGATTTGGATTAGAGTTTTTAAACTAATCACATATATGAACTCGTGGGGTCATGCGTATTCAGAATCTACCATTGGGCTCAAGTTTTTACAGGGCAGGCCTTGGGTTGACTTTTTGGAAGAAGTGTAAAGATGTTAGCTCTATCTATTGTAATTGATTTCCGTAGCTTTGTTTGTTGAAATTAAGTTAATTTTGGTTAGATTTGAGTTGTGTAGAGGCAAATTTAGGGGAAAAGCTATTTCCGACGGCTAAATTGGCCTAGTTGAGGTAAGTATCTTGCCTAACTTTGTATGAAAAAGTCGCCCCATAGTATTGGTAATAATTGATTCATTTGTGGTATGTAAAAGCTGTGTATGTAAGATGATGAGTGGGTACACGGATTCCACGTGGTATTTGACCGGTTTAAGCTACTTAAACTCTTTTCATGCTTTAATTGAATTGTTATATCATGTTCTAATTTATCATAGTCGATCTATTCTTGTGTTAATCTATCCTTACATGACTTAAATAATTTTGTTAACACTTTTCAACACCCTAATTGATAAATTGATCTCATGCCTTAATTGAACTTGTTGCCTCTTTTATTATTACATGCTATCCCTTTATTGTTGATTATCATTATGTGATGTTATTGTTCATCTTATCTCTTTTATTGTTGCTTTCCATTATTTGAAGTCATTGTTATACATTACATCTTTTATTTCAAGTTAGTCTTATCTAATATCGTGCTTATACATTATCTCTCTCATTGTTGAGTTATTTGGTGTTGAAGTTGTGAAAGCTGTTCACACGTTGAGGTGAAATTGTTATTGTTGAGACATCTTTCATTATTGTTGTTGATATTCTTGTACATGTTGTGGGGAATCCATGGGCTATTGTTTGAAAATATTTATATTGTTGATTGTTGGGAATTTGTAATATATATGAGCACTTGTGGTGTGAGTTATTATTGTGATATTAAATTAGCACACATGCGACAGTATACGGCTTGGGGTTAATGTGCATGCGGCGGTATAAGGTGGAAATTTTATGCTTCTTAATTGTAGGGGAACTATGTGAAGCCACGCAACGTCATAAGGTGGGCTAAAGTTTGGGGTTAGGTGACACACTTTTTCAAGGATGCTATGTTATGAGATATGACTTAGATATTGCTTTTAGAATACCTGCCTAGTGATATGAAACCAAAATAGATATTACTTAAAATGCTCCAACATTGAATAGAAAATATAGAGAGAAGAAATGGGGTGGTGGGTTAGGAAGAAGAAGAAGAAACGAAAGAGGGGACCGGGGGTATGATTGTGAAGGTTACTGGTAATTAGGTCAACAAAACCAGGGACTAGTAAATAGGATTTAGGATTTAAATTAAAAAAATGCTGACTTGGATATTTATGGAGCAATTTTTTTTATCAGGTCTCAGAGGTGATACAAGTACAACCTGTTGTTCCAGTTTACCCCGCGGCTAGGGCAGTAACATCTGAGGAGGAGCATCTTAGACTTGAGAGGTTAAAGAAGTCTCACCCTCCTACTTTTGGTGGTTTCACTTCAGTTGATGCACATGGTTTTCTTGAGGAGTGCCACCGTATTCTCCACACCATGGGTATTATGGAAACGAGCGAAGTTGCTTTAACTACATTCCAGCTGTCAAGAGTTGCATATCAGTGGTGGCGGGCATACGAGGAGGGTAGCCCATCTGATGCAATTTCACTTACATGGACTCGGTTTTAAAAATTGTTCTTGAGGGAGTTTCTTCCCCAGACCCTTAAGGATGCATGGCGCGTATAGTTTGAGCAGTTGCGCTAGGGTACTATGACTGTGTTATAGTATGCAGTCAGATTCAGTGACTTGTCCACATATGCACCAACCTTGGTTTCTACAGTCAGAGAGTGAGTCCATCGATTTATCGAGGGGCTCAACTATGGTATTAGATTCAACATGGTTTGAGGGTTTATGTCACACACCCCATATCAACAGGTAGTGTAGATTGCATAGAGGTTGGAGGGTATGCGAGGCCGAGAGAGGGAGGACAGGGAGGTCAAGAGTCCTCGATGCATGAGAGGATTTAGTAGTGGTCACATTGCAGCTAAAACCATTCATGGTAGAGGTTTTGTGAGTCATCCAATTCATTCAGCACTTTTAGCTTCTAGTGGTGCTTTGGTTGCTCCGAGGTCTCAAGTTGCACACTTTGCTCAGCCGCTTTCTAGTACACATCTTGCACGGGATGCCTTCAGCGATCAGTCTAGACGACTAGGCCCGAGCCAGTCCTAACAACCACGCCCACCCAGAGCTTATTTTGAGTGTGGTGGTACCTGCCATATGGTTAGAGACTGCCCCAGACTAAGGAGAGGTGCACTTCCACAGACTAATCAGGATCTAAGGATTCAGTCATGTCCACAGACTTCTTAGTCTATGGTTGATGCCCCTGTTGCCACTCCACACGCACAACTAGCCAGGGGTAAAGGACGAGTGGATAGAGGTTGCCCTAGAGGGGGTTCAAGCCATATTCTATGCTTTTTTGGGTATGATGGAGGTAGTTGCTTTAGACGCAGTCATTACAGGTATGGTTCCTATTTGAGATAGAGATACATTAGTTTGATTTGATTTGGGATCCACTTATTTATATGTGTCATCATACTTTGCTCCATATTTAGATATGTCTCGTAATTCTTTGAGTTATCATGTTTATGTGTCCATGCCTGTAGGAGATTCTATTATTGTAGACTATGTGTATCTATCATGTTTAGTTTTCATTGGCGGTTTTGAGACCAAAGTTGATTTATTATTACTTAGTATGGTAGACTTTGATTTTAAAATGGGTATGGATTGGTTGTCTCACTATCATGCTATTTTGGATTGTTATTCCAAGATAGTGACCTTGGCTATGCCAAGTTTGCCACAGTTAGAGTGGAGTGGTGCATTGGATTATGTTCCTAGCAGGGTTGTGCCATTTCTAAAGGCTCAATGGATGGTTGAGAAAGGGTGTGATGCTTATCTAGCATTTGTGAGAGATGTCAGTGCTAATACTCCTATCGTTGATTTAGTTCCTATAGTGAGAGAGTTCCCAAATGTATTTCTATTAGATCATTCGGGCATGCCTCTTGATAGGGATATAAATTTTGGTATTGACTTATGGATGGGCACTCAAGCCATTTCTATTCCACCTTATCATATGGCCCTAACGGAGTTGAAGGAGTTAAATGAGCGATTGAAAAAGTTTCTTGACAAGGGTTTCATTCGACCTAGTGTGTCGCTGTGGGGTTCTTTGGTCTTATTTTTAAAGAAGAAGGATGGTTATATGCGTATGTGTATTGATTATCGGTAGCTGACTAAGGTTACAGTGAAGAACATGGATCATTTTCAAAACAATTATGACTTATTTGATCAGCTACGAGGTGCTAGAGTGTTCTTAAACATTGATTTGTCGTCAAGTTATCATCAGCTAAAGATTCGGGATCAGGATATTTTGACAACTACCTTAGGACACGGCATGGTCACTACAAATTCCTTGTGATATTATTTGGGCTGAGCAACGCCCCTAAAACATTTATGCTCCTGATGAATAATGTATTCCATCCTTATCTTGATTTATTCGTCATTGTGTTTATTGATGACATCTTAGTGTATTACCGCAGTTGGGAAGAATCTGAGTAGCACTTGATAATCGTGCTTGAGACATTGAGAGAAAAGAAGTTGTATGCAAAATTCTCAAAGTGTGAATTCTAGCTTGATTGGATGGCATTTTTGGGTCATGTGGTGTCAAGTGAGGGGATCAAGATAGCTCCAAAGAATATTTAAGTAGAGAAAAGTTGGCCCAGACCATCTTCAGCTATGGAGATTCGGAGTTTCCTTTGTTTGGCAAGGTTTTATCGCCATTTTGTAGAGGGTTTCTCATATATTATTGCACCTATGATCTGATATAGTCAAAAGGGTGCTCCTTTCAGATTCTTCAAAAAGTGTGAGGCGAGTTTTCAAAAGCTCAAGACTACTTTGAATAAATCCCAATTTTGGTGTTGCATACGAGCTTGGGGTCTTATACTGTGTATTGTGATGCGTCACATCTTGGCCTTAGCACGATGTTGATGCAAAATGGTAGGATGATTGCCTATGTGTATCAATAGCTGATGGCCTATGAGAAGAATTATCCAGTCCACGACTTGGAGTTGGTAGCCATTGTTAATGCATTGAAGATTTGGAGAGATTATTTGTATGGTGTCCCTAGTGATTTCTTTACTGACCACCATAGTCTACAACATATGTTCAAACAGAAAGATCTTAACTTGTGACAGTAGATACGGTTTGATTTACTTAAGGACTATTATATAACAATTCTATATCATCTCGGAAAGGCTAATATGGTGTCTGATGCCTTGGGTTGAAAGGAAGAGAGTTTGGGCAATTAAGCATATCTACCGACAAGAGAGAGGCTAGGGGTGTGCATTCGATTTTTAACCTTATCGACAATTACTTATCGATTATCGATTTGTACATATTTTTATCGTTATCGTTTCAATAAGGTTTCGGTTTTTCGATTTCGATTTATCGATTTTGGGGGCCTATCGATTCGGTTATTGATTTCACCAAAAAGAAAATTTGCTGGATTCCACGGAAAGTATATCGCTATAAACGCGCCTAACTAATATGGACAAAAAGAAGCTAAAATAAGACGAACACCATTTATAACATAAAAATTGTGTCAACAAGCACATG
>MU676456.1:5337-31302 GCA_026770625.1 Nicotiana glauca
CCAATGAACCTAGGACTCAGCTTTCCTTTCTTCCCAAACCGCATAACACCCTTCATGGGCGAAACCTTCAGCAAGACCTTCTCGCCAACCATGTAAGACACATCACGAACCTTCCGGTCCGCATAACTCTTCTGGCGTGACTGTGCTGTGCGAAGCCTCTAATGGATCAACTTCACCCTCTCTAAAGCATCCTGAACTATCTCAATCCCTAAAAATCTAGCCTCGCCAGGCTCGAACCATCCAACAGGAGATCTACACCGCCTACCATACAACGCCTCATACACGGGGCCATCTGAATACTCGACTGATAACTGTTGTTGTAGGCAAACTCTGCAAGCGGCAAAACCTCATCCCATGAACCTCCAAAATCAATAACACATGCATGCAACATATCCTCCAAAATCTGAATAGTGCGCTCAGACTGTTCGTCCGTCTGAGGGTTGAATGATGTGCTCAACTCTACCTGCGTACCCAGCTCCCGCTGAAATGCCCTCCAGAACTGAGAAGTGAACTGAGTACCTCTATCAGAGATAATAGACACTGGAACCCCATGTAACCTGACAATCTCCCGAATAAAGATCCCTGCCAACCGCTCCGATGAATAAGTAGTACATACTGGAATGAAGTGCGCGGATTTGGTCAGCCGATCAACAATCACCCAAACTGAATCAAACTTCCTCGAAGTCCGAGGGAGACCACTCACGAAATCCATAGTAATCCGCTCCCATTTCCACTTAGGAATAACCATACGCTGAAGAACACCGCCTGGTCTCTGATGCACGTACTTAACCTGCTGACAGTTGAGCCATCGGGGTACATAACTCACAATATACTTCTTCATCCTCCTCCACCAGTAATGCTATCTCAAGTCCTGATACATCTTTGCGGCACCCGGATGGATGGAGTACCGCGTGCTGTGAGCCTCTTCTAGCATCAACTCTCGAAGTCCATCTACATTGGGCACGCAAATCTGGCCCTGCATACTCAACACACCATCACTATCAATAGTAACATCCCTGGCATCATCATGCTGAACTCTGTCCTTAAGGACAAGCAAGTGTGGATCATCATACTGGCGCTCACGAATGCGATCATATAAGGAAGACCGAGAAACGACGCAAGCTACCACCCTGTTGGGCTCTGAAATATCCAACCTCACTAACCGATTGGCCAATGCTTGAACATCAACTGCAAAGGGCCACTCCCCAACTAGAATATACGCCAGGGTGCCCATACTAACCGTCTTTCGTCTTAAAGCATCGACCACTACATTGGCCTTCCCCGAATGATACAATATTGTGATATCGTAATCCTTAAGCTACTCAAGCCACCTCCGCTGTCTCAAATTAAGATCTTTCTGTTTGAACAGGTGCTGAAGGTTGTGATGGTCTGTATACACCTCACAAGAAACACCATATAAGTAGTGCCTCCAATCTTCAGAGCATGAACTATAGCTACTAACTCCAGATCCTGCACATGGTAGTTCTTCTCATGGGGCTTCAACTGACGAGAAGAATATGCAATAACTCTACCCTCCTGCATCAGCACACATCCTATGCCAACTCTCGAGGCATCCCAATACACGGTATAAGAACTTGAAGCTGCTGGCAATATCAAAACTGGAGCCGTGGTCAATGCTGTCTTGAGCTTTTGGAAGCTCTCCTCACATTCCTCGTACCACACAAATGAAGCACCTTTCTGAGTCAACTTGGTCAAGGGTGATGCAATAGAAGAAAATCTCTTAACAAACCGGCAATAATATCCTGCCAACCCAAGGAAACTATGGATCTCAGTGGCTGAGGTCGGTCTGGGCCAACTCTGCACTGCCTCTATCTTCTTCGAATCCACCTGTATACCATCACTAGACATCATGTGTCCCAGAAAAGCCATAGACTCAAGACAGAACTCACACTTGGAGAACTTTGCATAAAGCTTCTCCTCCCTCAGCCTCTGCAATACCACTCTCAAATGCTGAGCATGCTCCTCCTAGCTATGAGAGCACACCAGGATGTCATCAATAAACACAATCACAAAGGAATCCAGATACGGCTGGAACACACTGTTCATCAAGTGCATGAACGCGGCTGGGGCATTAGTCAGCTCAAAAGACATAACTAGAAACTCGTAATGCCCATATCTCGTCCTGAAGGTTGTCTTCATAATATCAAAATCTCTAATCTTCAGCTGGTGATAGCCTGAACGAAGATCAATCTTCGAAAACACTCTCTCTCCCTGGAGCTGATCAAATAAATCATCAATACGCGGTAGAAGAAACTTATTCTTCACCGTGACCTTATTCAATTGTCTATAATCAATACACATCCTCATTTAGCCATCTTTCTTCTTGACAAACAACACCGGTGCACCCCACGGTGACACACTCGGGTGAATGAACCACTTATCTAGGAGTTCCTGAAGCTGCTCTTTCAATTCCTTCAACTCAGCCGGTGCCATACGATAAGGAGGAAAAGAGAAAGGCCGAGTGCCTGGAACCAAATTAATACCAAAGTCAATATCCCTGTCCGGCGGCATGCCCGGCAGGTCCGACGGAAACACATCAGGAAAATCTCTCACAACGGGCACAGAATCCATACTAGGAGTCTCAGCTCCAACATCTCCCACAAATGCCAAATATGATAAACATCACTTCCCCACCATACGCTGGGCCTTTAAGAAAGAAATTACCCTACTGGGTACATAATCAGTCATACCGTGCCACTCGATCCTCGGGATACCCGGCATAGCCAATGTGACTGTCTTGGCGTGACAGTCTAGAATAGCATGACACGGAGATGGCCAATCCATGACCAAAATAACATCGAAATCAACCATGCTCAATAGCAGTAAATCAACTCGGGTCTCCAGACCCCCAATGGTAACAATACAGGACGGATAAACATGGTCCACAATAATTGTATCGCCCACCGGGGTAGATACGTGCACAGGTAACGCAAGACAACCTCGGGTCGTACCTAAATGATGATCAAAGTATGAAGATACATAGGAATAAGTGGAACCAGGATCAAATAAAACTGAGGCATCCTTGTGGCAGACTGAGATAATACCTGTAATAACAGCATTCGAAGCAACAACATCTGAATGGCCCTGAAGAGCATAGAAACGAGCCTGACCACCTGATCGGCCACCCCCTCGAGGGCGGCCCCTAGATGCCTGGCCCTCAACCCTAGCTGGCGGGGCGGGTGCTAAAGAAGATGGACCAGAAGATGAGGGTTGACCCCTTTGCTGAGACTGACTGCCGCGGTGCCGAGGACACTGCCTCCACAAATGCCCAAACTCCCTGCAATCATAACAACTCCTGGGTGCTGGGAAATGGGACTGAAGGGAACCCCGCACATCAGAATGACTGGCTGACGCACTCGATCTGGAGGAACCCTGAACAGACGGGGCACGAGACGAACTCTGCGCTGGAAGTGCACTAAGAGATGGCTGGCTCTGCTGAGAGCCCTGATAACCTCGACTCGAAGATGAACCACGGACTCTGAACGAGCTGGCTGTGGAGGCCTGAAAGATCAACCTCTACTCTGCTGGCCCTGTCCTCTAGACTAAGCACCACTGAAGCTACCTGACCCTCGAGGCCTCTTAGCCTTTCTCTCCTCGCGCTCCCGACGATGGTCTGTCTCAATGTCACGAGCAATATCCACTACATCCTCAAAGGAATGGCTCAGGACTCTCTCTCGAGTTATCAGAATACGAATAGGATAAATAAGTCCGTCCACAAATCGCCTTATTCTCTCCTGATCCATATGAACCATCCATGGAGCATATCGAGCTAACTCTGAGAACCTCACCTAATACTCCATCACAGACATATCCCCCTGACGAAGCCACTCAAACTACCTACGCAGATCCTCTCTCTGCGGTCGTGGTACCCACTTCTCCGGAAAAATAGTGGAGAACTCCTACCACGACAATGTTGCTGCACCTGTTAGTCTACGGCGCTCATATGCCTCCCACCAAGTGAAGGCTGCTCCCTGGAACCGAAAAGTGGTAAATGATACTCCGCTAGACTCTAGAATCCCTACTGTCCGGAGCATACGTCAACACTTGTGGAGAAAACCCTGGGCATCCTCGCCCGGAATACCACTGAATACCGGAGGTGAAAGGCTGCTGAACCTCTCTAGATGACGCTGCTCATCGTCTGGCATCACTGGAGTCCCATCACCCTGAACCGGGGCAATCGGCTGAACTGGAGCCACTGGCTGAACTGGGGCAACTGGCTGAACTGGTGGGGCCTCTGGTGTCTGAAAACCCTGCACTACCTGCTTAGGAGTGCGAACCGCGGGGGTCTGATGACCACCCCCGGTCTGAGATGTAACTGCGGCAGTAGTGGCCGAGACTGCCTACGCCAGGCTAGTGCAAACCGATAAAATCTGATCTAGGGCCTCCTGAAGACCCGGAATCACAATAGGCACAGCTGGTGCTTGAGCAGGTGCTGCTGGAACCTCTGCAACTGGAGGCTAATCCTGAATGGGGGTAACTGGTGGGTCAACTGACACAGCCCCAACTGCTCTACCCTGACCACGACCACGGCCGCGTCCACGGCCTCTAGCAGGTGGCAATGGTGGTCGCCCGCCATGTCCGGTAGCACGAGTTCTCGCCATCTGCGAGAAAATAGAATAAAAAAGTTTAGTTCTTGGAACAACAAAGTCGCACGACAAGAATTTCAAGAATTTGAAGTTTTCCTAAAGGTTCTGCAGCCTCTCGTAGAGAAATACAGGCATCCCCATATCATTCCACGAGACTCTACTAAACCGGCTCATGATTCGCGAGACCAAGTAACCCAGGCTCGGATACAAACTTGTCACGACCCAGACCCGGTCGTGATGGCGCCCAACACACTACTAGGCAAGCCCGTCCATTCATAGAATTTTCCCCAATTTGACCAAACAAATAAAAGCAATACTTATCCAAGTAAAAGTATGAAAAACTGATATAATACGAATATCTGATAAATATACCGAAACAGCCCAACTAGGACCCGGTGTCACGACCACGAGCCTCTAAAGACAGTATATCATTCTACTACAAGTCTGTCTAATACTGAAAATGCGGAAATAAAGGAAAAGATAGAAGGGAGAATCCTCAGCTGCTAACGCCGTGCAGCTACCTCGTATACTCCCGTGAGGAAACTCCGAATCAACTAGACTCACTCCGCCTGATGAAAAGAACCTGGATCTGCACACCTGGTGCAGGGAGTAAAGTGAGTACTTCCAACTCAGTGGTAATAAAAGTGAATAACAACTGAAAGTACAAATTCCCAAAAAAAAAGCACAAATAATGCTATCTTAAGAAGTAAACCAATTAGACTGTAGACTCTATAAAATTATTGCAACAACATTCTCTTCAACAAAATAAATTGAACAAGAGTACACAAATAAGGTCAGCCATTGTTACCTGACCGGTCAACCATTGTTACCTGACCGAAGCACATACAACAGTGTCATTGTTACCACTGTTCATATCAAAGGGGTACCCCGCGCATACTGTGGGTGTGCAGTCTCCGGAAGGGCTCCTTCAGCCCAAGCGCTATCAATAAGACCTGAAAGCCTGAATAATATCAACACAAGGCCTGAAAACCTACTCTGAATACACTTGAGGCCTGAAAGCCTCCTCACATAACACTCGAGGCCAGAAAGCCTCCTCACACCACTCATCATGCCCTCACATATGGCCCTCGGCCCCAATCAGTCCAAAAATAGTCAAAAAGCCCCTCGGGCATCAGTAAAGCAATGATACTCACCTCAAATGATAGTTCAAATATCAGTTAAAACTCCAAGTTTAAGTAAAATATAGCTGAGTTCATAAAACAGTGTAAATCATACGGACTGAGTTGAAATAATATTTCAAATAGTGAGGGAAACAGTGATGATAGTTCACAAAGAGTTCAAACAATCGGCAATAAGACCCAAGTTGGCAATGAGCCCAAGTCATAATGATAACAACAATTCATTTGCAAATACTCGGTAAAAACCAACAACCGGGATGGACCAAGTCACGATCCTCAATGGTGATCTACCCCACGCTCAGGTCCAGCGTGCAAGTCACCTCAATACAGCACTATGATGTGCAAATTCGGAGTTTTAAACCCTCAGAATATCATTCACAAGTGTTACTCACCTCTAGCCAGCCGATAATCTAGCTCGCCAAGACTTTCCCTCTCGTATCTACCTCCTCGAGCATAGAATCTGATCAAAACCATAAGGAATACATCAAAATAGGCCAATAGAACATAACCCAATCGAAATAACTCGAAAAATACCCAAAAATACGAAGTTGGCAAAACCCGAGCCCCGGGCCCACTTCTCGAAAAATTACGAAATTTATATTTCCTGAATCCTCGTCTCGCCACGAGTCCATACATATAAAATACGCAAGAATCAGAGTCCATTTGACCCCTCAAATCATCACTTTACTATTTTCTTAGGCTTCAAGCAAAAACCTCCATTTTTACCCTTTGATTCCTTAAATTTTCAGTGATTAATTCATGTTTTTACACTATAATATCATAATCCAAGTCCATATATCCATACCTAATGATTCTCCTTCGAAGCCTCTTCAAAATCGCCCAAAAATTGCCTTAGTTCGCACCCCAAAATGATTTTACACTTCTGAAATTCGAATACACTGATTTCATTAAACCCTCTGACATTTTCGCTTTTGCGGTTTCACAAAAAATTCCAACGGACCACTTTTGCGGTCTTATACCGCTTCTGCGGTAGCCGCCTTTGCGATCAAAGGACCGCTTCTGCGGTCTCAACACTTACCCAGGACCGTTTATGCGGTCGTAAACCGCTTTTGCGGAGTCCACTTTTGCATAAAATTGTCCGCTTTTGCGGAAAATGCCCAGGCCACAAAGGGCCGCTTTTGCGATCACTCAATCGCATCTGCGGCACCGCTTAAGTGGCTCTTCAACCACAGATGCGGAAAGAACCGAAGCCTTAACATCTGCTGCATTTCCAAGAATCCAAACTCCCGATTCATCATCCGAAACCATCCCGAGGCCCCTGGGACCCTAACCAAAAACACCAACCCACTCCAAAACATCATACGAACTTGTTCCAATCATAAAAACACGACTCATAACACGAAATCACCAAATCACGACGGATTCAAGCTTCAACTAAAGCTTCTGAATCTCACATTCGATCAAAAACCGAACCAAACAACATCCGAATGACCTGAAAATTTGCAGACAATCCAAAATCACCTAACGAAGCTACTGCAACTCTCAGAATTCCATTCCGACTGCCGGATCAAAATCTCACCTATCAACCGGATTTCGCCAAAATTCCATCTTTACCAATTCAAGCCTATTTCTACACCGTACCTCCAAATTCAATTTCGATCGCTCTCCTAAGTCACAAATCATCCCCCGAAGCTAACCGAACCACCAGAAATCACATCCGAGCCCTCTAACCACATAGTCAACTTCCGAAAGACTTTTCTGAAACAAACTCCCTTCTATGAGGATATGTGCCTTATTTCCAACCATAGCCAACTCAATTACACTAGATCGACTCTAATACTAATATAGAAACATGAAGCAACACAATAAGGGGAAAATGGGGCGGTAACTAACGTGACGACGGGCCGGGTCGTCGCAACTAGCCCAGCGATTTTCGCTTTTGCGGGCTCATTTCCGCACCTGCAGAGACCGCTTATGCGATCGTTTAGCCGCTTCTGCGGTTCAGGGAGGGTTGACCAGACCACTTCTGTGGTCGCCTATCCGCATAGGCGGGACCGCTTTTGCGATCCCAAGGTCGCATCTGCTATCCCCCTTCCCTTTTCCCTTTCCGCTTCTGCGGTCGAATGGCCGTTTATGCGGTCACCGCTTCTGCGGTCAAACAGCCGCAGAAGCGGTTTTGACAGAAGCAGCAGAAGATGTTTCTTTTCAAAAATCTGACTTCGCTCAAACCTCGACCATTTGACGTTGGAGGACCTCGAGCCCCGCCCGAATATACCGATAAGTCTTAAATCAGAAGGCGGACCTAGTCGAACCTTCGGAACACCGAAAACATTATTAAATCAAGGAATCGGACCCCAAAACCAATTGATCCAACTTAATGAACTTCAGGTTCTTAACTTCCTACCAACGGGTCAAAACGCCCTTAAACTACTCAGATTGACACCAAACTTTACGGGTAGGTCTTATATGATATTTCGGACTTGTACCAAGTTTCGGAATCGACATCCGAACTCGATACCTATGAAAAAAATAATTTCTTAGTTTATTTAAATCTTTGAAACTTAACTTAACAATTTTTACAAAAAATTCCATTACTCGGGCTAGGGATCTAAGAATTCGATTCCGGGCATACACCTAGGTCCTATATTTTCCCACAGGCCCTCAGAAATTGCCGGTTCGTGATTCCAGGTCCGTTTTCCCAAAATGTTGACCGAAGTCAAACTTGGCCTTTTTAAAGAGACTTAAAGAAGCAACTAGGCTTATTCTTGCCCGAAATTCTTCTAACTTCCAAACCACCCGCCCCCGCAAGTCATAATTTAGCTAAAGCAAATGCGGAAAGTATTATTTAAGGGAGCGGGGTTCGAAAATGCAAAATGACCAGTCGGGTCATTACATTCTCCACCTCTTAAACAAACGTTCGTCCGTGAACGGATATAGAAAAGTACCTGGACTGCTGAATAAGTGGGGATATCGGCTCAGTATGTCCTCCTCGGACTCCCAGGTCGCCTCCTCGATCGGTTGGCCCTCCGCTGGACTCTCACTGCAGAAACCCTCTTGGACCTTAGCTGGCGGTCCTGCCTATCAACAGTGGAAACTGGCTCCTCTTCGTAACCCAAACTCTCATCTAACCAAATGGTACTAAAATCCAAAACATGTGAGTAGTCGACATGGTATTTTCGGAGCATCGATACATGGAAGACTGGATGGAATCCTGATAAACTGGGAGGTAGTGCAAGCTCATAGGCAACCTCTCCAACTCGCCTCAACACCTCAAAGGGGCCAATAAAACTTGGGTTTAGCTTGCCCTTCTTCCAGAATCTTATAATGCCCTTCATGGGCGAACCTTCAGGAGGACTTTATCACCAATCGCAAATAATACATCACGCGCCTTCTGATCCGCATAGCTCTTCTGCCGGGACTGGGTTGTGCGGAGCCTCTCCTGAATCAACTTTACCTTATCCAAGGCATCCTGGACCAAATCTGTACCAAGCAACTTAGCCTCACCAGGCTCAAACCATTCGATAGGAGAACGACAATGCTGACCATACAATGCCTCATAAGGGGCCATCTCTATGCTGGACTGATAACTCTTATTATATGCAAACTCTGCCAAGGGTAAGAACTGATCCCACTGTTCTCCAAAGTCGATCACACATGCTCTAAGCATATCCTCTAAAATTTGAATTGTCCGCTCCGACTGCCCGTCGGTCTGAGGAGGAAATGTCGTGCTAAGCTCCACGCGAGTCCCCAACTCATTCTGGACAGCTCTCCAGAAATGGGAAGTGAACTGAGGGCCTCTATCTGATATGATGGAGACCGGTACACCGTGCAATCTCACTATCTCCCGAATGTACATCTGAGCATACCTCTCTGCCGTGTAGGTAGTTTCCACTGGAATGAAATGGGCAGACTTGGTCAATCTATTCACAATAACCCATACCGAATCAACCTTCCGCTGAGTCCGCGGAAACCCAACCACGAAATTGATAGTGATGCGCTCCCACTTCCATTCCGGAATAGGCATCCGCTGGATTAGGCCACCTAGCCTCTGGTGCTCATGCTTGACCTACTGGCAATTCAAACATGTAGTTGCATACTCCGTAATGTCCTTCTTCATCCTCCGCCACCAGTAATGCTGCCTCAAGTCACGGTACATCTTTGTAGCACCTGGATGAATGAAGTACCTCAAAATGTGGGCCTGAATACTCTGTTCATCAGACCCATAAACGCCGCTGGAGCATTACTCAAGCCAAATGGCATCACCAGAAACTCATAGTGGCCATACCTCGTCTTGAATGCAGTTTTCGGAACATCTGAATCCCGAATCTTCAGCTGATGATACCTGACCTCAGATCAATCTTAGAGAACACTCTAGCTCCCTGCAACTGATCGAACAAATCATCAATACGAGGAAATGGATACTTGTTCTTGATGGTGACTTTGTTAAACTGGCGGTAATCAATGCACATCCGCATAGTCCCATCCTTCTTCTTCACGAACACCACTGGTGCACCCCACGACGATACACTGGGCCTGACAAACCCGTTTGCTAACAGCTCCTCTAACTTCTCCTTCAGCTCCTTAGGAGCCATATGGTATGGTGGAATAGATATAGGCTGAGTGTCCGGGGCCAAGTCGATACAGAAATCAATATCACGATCCGGAGGCATGCCAGGAAGATCAGAAGGAAAAACATCGGCGAACTCCCAGACTACTGGCACTGAATCAGCCGTCGGAGACTCTGCATTGGTGTCTCGAACATAAGCTAAGTAGGCTAAACACCCCTTCTCAACCATGCGTTGAGCCTTTAGGAAGGAAATAACCCTGCTAGGTGTATCCACAGTGGAGCCCCTCCACTCCAGTCTCAACAGCCCTAGCATCACTAAATAAATAGTCTTGGCATGGCTATCTGGAACAGCGTGATATGGGGATAACCAATACCTGCCCAGGATAACCTTAAAGTCAATTATATCGAGCAACAGGAGATTTGCCCTAGTCTCAAACCCACAGAAAGTAACCACACAAGACCGGTAGACCCGGTTCACAACCACAGAATCGCCCACATGAGTGGACACATGAACAGGAACACCCAAAGGACTCAGGAGAAGTGGCCAGGAAACGAGCAAACAGAGATGATACATATGAATACGTGGACCCTGGATCAAATAACACCTATGCATCTCTACCACTGACGAAAATAATACCTGTAATGACGGCATCTGAGGCTAATGCATCCGGCCTAGCCTGGAGAGCGTAGAATCTAGCTGGAGCTCCGGCTGCCTGGCCTCCACCTGACTGAGGAGTAGCTGGCTGACCTCTCCCTATCTCGCCTCCACCTCTGGATCGGCCTCTACCACTCTTCATCTACCTCTAGATGACTGGGCCGCTGGTGCTGGAGTCGTGGGTTGCTGCCCCTGCTATACTGCCTTTCCCCTAAGCCTGGGGCAATATCTCCTCATGTGGCCTGGATCGCCACACTCAATACAACGTGGAACGGTAGCCTGCTGTACTGATGACTATCCCTGATGGCTCGTAGATCCTGTGGGAGGAGCCTGGATAGCCGGTGGACGATATGAAGTCTCCGGCATAGCACTGATGTAGGGACCAGAAGAACCCTGGGAACTGAATACCCACTGGTAGAACCCTGAATAGCTGGCGGGCGGTAAGAACTCTCTGGAATGGCAGTAACATAGGGGAGTGCTGGGGGGCCCCGGGCGGGAGGTGGTGGTGCTGAGGATGGGAGCCTACTGGGCTGACCCCTCCCAAACTGACCTCTGCCCCTTGCTGGGGCACCTCTGAACTCTCCAAGGAAACTGTCTCTCTTGTCCTGCTGCATCTGCTCCCTACCCCTCTGACGATAACCCTCAATCTGGCGATCAATCTCGACCACAAGCTGATACTATGTACCCATCTCTACCTCTCGGGCCATCCCCGATCGCCTGCTGGGCTGCAATCCGGCGACAAACCTCCGTACTCTCTCTGCATCTGTAAGAAGTATCATGAGTGCATGGCGAGATAACTCAGAAAACCTCGCCTCGTAGTCGGTCACAGACATCTGACCCTGCTCAAGGTGCTCAAACTGATACCGCAGCTCTTCCCTCTCAGAGGGCGAAATATACCTATCCAGAAACAACTGCACAAACTAACCCCAAGTGATGGGAAGAGAACGGGCGGGCCTGCCAAGAATATAAAACTGCCACCATCTGAGGGCCCTACCCTCAAGCTGAAAAGTAGTGAAATAAACTCCATGTGACTCCAATATCCTCATAGCGTGCAGTCTATCCCTGCACCTGTCAATGAAATGCTAAGCGTCCTCATAACGCTCGCCTCCGAAGACTGGGGGTGAAGTCTGGTCCATCTGTTGGGGTAGGCTGGGGTATTGGTACTCCACGGCTCATACTCCACGGCTGGCCTAGGCTGGGGTACAACTACATCAACTAGCTGAACCCCCTCTGCGGGTTGGGCACCCGGAGTCTGATATACTACTACTGCATGAACTGGAGCCTGAGCAGTAGGGGTCTGTGCTCCCCCTCCTGCCTGCGAAGATGCTGGGTCTGTTGGAAATAAATTAGCCTGAGTCATGGTTTCCATGAAGCGAAGCATACGGCCCTTGACCTCCTAAAATCCCGGCGCAGTCATGAAATCCGCCGGAGTAGGCATGGCTGCAGGCGCCTCGCCCTTCTCCTCAGTAGTGGGATCCTCCACAGGGTCTGCTGGTAGCGCAACTGGAATGGCTCTGGGACGCCCTCATCCCCTACCACGGGCCGGTGCCCTCCCCCCGCCTCTACCTCGACCTCTGGCAACGGGGGGAGCAGCTCCTCCCGGGTCCAGAATGTCGGCGGTACGGGTTCTCACCATATGTGAGATAATAAAAGAGGAAACTTAGTACAATGACCCTTGCACGATGAAGAATGAATAAAGAGTAGTCTTTCCTAACACCCTATAGCCCCTCGAAGATAAATACAGACGTCTCCGTACCGATCTACAAGACTCTATTAGGTTTGCCCGTAACATGTGAGACCTACATGAAACTAGTGCTCTGATACCATGTTGTCACGACCCATTTTCCTAAATAGGTCATGATGGCGCCTAACACCATAATTAGTCCAGCCAACTGCGGAATTATGATTAAGTCTCTTTCTTTAGTTTAACCAATCCAGATATACTAACGTTTTTCAATTAAATGAAGAAATATAGCAAAATCAATAAGTACTGACATAGTCATACAAATCCCAAAAATGAATATTCTCTACAGTGTGTACTAGAACCCGGTGTTACTAGCTACGAGCGACCTATAGAGTATACTCAAAAAAATATACAAAACACTGTCCTACTGTCTGAATCAGAATAGACAGAAAATCATAAATACAGGAAAGGACTCCTTCAGCTGCGAATCGGCATGAGAAAGAAGGCAGCTCACTGCGTACCCGAGTGATGTCCGGATCCACCTGCCTCAAACCCTGTACATTTAAGTACATAAGTGTAGCATGAGTACATAAACAACGTGTACTCAGTAAGTATCCCGTCTAATCTCAAAGAAGTAGAGACGTGAGGTCGACTCGATACTACTAAGGTCAATTAATATATATATACATAAGTGTGAATATGGCATGATCAAACATGGAAATTTTACAAGTAATGGCAGGTTATAGCATGTAGTATAAGTCAAGAATATTACAACATCATGTTTATAATTTATCAAGTGAGATAAAGGCAAAATGAAGCATATATAATCTTTTCCACAATTTAACATGTGCACATAATACCGAGGCGACGACCCGAACCAACAGTAATAAATGTGCACTTGTCGAGGGTCGACGGCGCGCCTATAGATGCATCTATTCATACCGAGGTGATCGGCCCAATCCACAAATAAGAATAAAATATCAAGTTCACATAAATGACACATAAATGGTCAAAATACCAAATCAAACATGATCAACCATAGAAATAAGCTCATATCCTTATTTTTAAGTCTCTAGTGCATACTAGGTGTTCATGACGACAATTTAACATAACGGATATATTTAATAGGCATGATGTAGGTCCTAAGCTACCGTGACATATAACATAGTATTAGCTACGCACGGGCTCCCATCACCTAACGCGTGCGTAGTTCCCGCATTTAGCAACAAGTACTCAAGACAAAACCTAAGGGGACAATTCCTTGTTACAAGGTTATAAAGGAAACTCACCTCGCTCAGAAGCGCTCTTTCAATCACAAGACAAGGCTCCAAGCTCAATTCGAAACCGAACAAGCACCAACTAATTGAAATAAGGCAAAACTAATCAATAAATGCTCACAAGGTTGAATTCTAGCTAATTAAGTGATTTCCCCAACCTTTCCCGCAAGTTTGCTAAATTCCGACCCCGGGCCCACTTGCCCGAATTCTGAGACTTTTCGAAGAAATTATTCTCTATAACCTAAGGATTACTAATATGCAAATTTTTTCAATTACATAACTAATTAGGTGGTTAAATCATAATTTTACCAAAACCCTAGGTCTAGCCCTAACCTTTGATTTTATTTGATATTTTTGTGTTAAATCTACCTGATGTTCATGTATTTAAGCTAAGAGTGTATGGGGATTACTTACCTTGTGATGTTGTGTTGAAACCCTCTCTTTGAAAGCTCCAAAATCGCCCCAAAATCGGATAAGAAATGAGAGAGAAGGGTTGGAGTTCGTATTAAATGAACTCCACTGGCCTAGCGATTTTCGCTTTTGCGGGCTCATTTCCGCACCTGCGGAGACCGCTTATGCGGTCGTTTAGCCGCTTCTGCGTTTCAGAGGCGGTTGACCAGACCGCGTCTGCGGTCGCCTATCCGCATAGGCGGGACCGCTTCTGCGGTCCCAAGGCCGCATCTGCGATCCCCCTTCCCTTTTCCCTTTCCGCTTCTGCGGTCGAATGGCCGCTTATGCGGTCACCGCTTCTGCGGTCAAACAGCCGCAGAAGCGGTTTTGACAGAAGCAACAGAAGATGTTTTTTTTCAATAATCCGACTTCGCTCAAACCTCGACCATTTGACGCTCGGGGCCCCCGAGCCCCGCCCGAACATACCGACAAGTCTAAAATCACAAGGCGGACCTAGTCGAACCTTCGGAACACCAAAAACATTATTAAATCAAGGAATCGTACCACAAAATCAATTTGATCCAAGTTAATTAACTTCAAGTTCTTAACTTCCTACCAGCGGGTCAAAACGCCCTTAAACTACTCGGATTGACACCAAACTTTACGGGTAGGTCTTATATGATATTTTGGACTTGTACCAAGTTTCGGAATTGAAATCCGAACCTGATACCTATGAAAATATTATTTCTTACTTTATTTAAATCTTTGAAACTTAACTTAATAATTTTTACAAAAAAATTCCATTACTCGGGCTAGGGACCTCGGAATTCGATTCCGGGCATACGTCCAGGTCCCATATTTTCCCACTGACCCTCAGAAATTGCTGGATCGTGATTCCGGGTCCGTTTTTCCAAAATATTAACCGAAGTCAAACTTGGCCTTTTTAAGGAGACTTAAAGAAGCAAATAGGCTTATTCTTGCCCGAAATTCTTCTAACTTCCGAACCACCTGCCCCCGCAAGTCATAATTTAGCTAAAGCAAATGCGGAAAGTATTATTTAAAGAATGGGGTTCGAAAATGCAAAACGACCAGTCGGGTCGTTACATGAATGTAATTAGTTATATTTTATTTATTATTCTATTTTTTGAAACTACACCTTCTAATATTAGAAATAATGAGTCATTAACAAACTTGACATATAATGAATGATGCAATTAAAGTGTTGAATGTTGTTATAAGCTTATCATGTTTCCTAATCTTAAGTTGCAGTGGAATTTACTATTATTATGTTTGAATTTGACATATGTTAACCTATTTTATTTTTTTGAATTTTAAAATTATGTTATATTCATGATTCCAATTTACTTATTTTTGTAGTATTAGCTTACATTGCATGTTATTTATTTTTTAGTTAAAATTGATATATTAGTTTTGTCAAATATTATAAATATTAATTTATTTTATCAAACATGAATACCATGATGTTCTTACAAAATTTATATTTTTAATTTTTGTAAGTATCTAAACTAAATATTATTAATTAAAAAAAATATAAATTAGTTTTACAAATATATGATTACTAAATTAATGTATATTAACGAAAAAATATACATCTTAAGTACCAAATATGGAATCAGTTATATTTACAAAAATTTATAGGCATATATTTATTATATTAACCTTTTAATTGTTAAAATTAATTAATTTATAATTTAATCTAACTATGTAATTATGCTTGTGCAACCAAATAGTAAAGTTATAATTACCCTGTAATTACACTATGACAAACAAACAAGTCATCGTAATTATACAATTGTGTAATTACTAGGCGGTGTAATTACTACCCTAGTAATTACATCAATTCATTTACAAAGTGGCTTTCCAAACAATCTCTAACTGTAAATCATTCTTTGTCTAGAAGCAAAAAGAATATTCTTTTTACTTAATACATGTTTTCAAATATTGTGGTAGTTATCAGGGAATAGATGAGTTCTCTAATTGTTAATCAATATTTTAAAAGACTTTTTGGACTCGCCAGCAACTGGCAGGGCACTTGTAAAATGACATGAGGCTCATATGAGGGATTTAGTTTTATGAGGCTTACGCCCCAAGTACCCGATTATGCCCCGATCATTTAATGTTTGGGACACGCCCAATAATTTTTATGAAAATTCATGTGTAAAATTTCTTAATTATTATTGTTGATCCTACCTAAACAAATGAATGATAAAAGTTCAATTCATATATGGACATTTGAAAATTGAGACTAACTTATAACAAATCCATAGTACTGCATATTTACTAAGTGAGAACATCATAGGAGTGAATATTATTGGAACACTTCTTGTGAAAATATATATATCATCCCAAATGTATATCTTCACTTGTGATTGGTCGCTATATCTAAGTTTTATATATCTCAGAATTATTCGGCTTTTATTATTTTATAACTTAAAAATAATTTTGTTTTTATCTATGAAGGAGTAATATTTTAAATTACTATAATATAATTTATTGATTATTATGTACATCTAGGGAGGTAATTAAATTTCTCTTGTTGATAATAATATAAAAGTAATAATTAGTTTTTAATTATTTAAAAATTAAGACATTCTCACGACCCTAGTTCACCAATTGTGAACACGTCATGACGGCACCTAGTCTTTACGACCAGGTAAGCCTAACACATTGCAGAAGTAACAACCTTTGCGAAATTTATATTCAAAAGCTAAATAACATGAATAATGTATACGGTTGCCGCCTGGCACATACACTTTAATACTTTAAATTCTGAAACCATCTCAAAGACCCGGAAACTCACGGGCAACACATGCTAAGAATAATACATAACACTGCTCCAATCATCCGGAAAGTCTATAACAAGGAAGGACAGAATAACATCTAGCTAACTAGAGGGTAGAGTGAGAGGGAGACTCTCTGGTCTGCGGACGCGGCAGATATACCTCAAGTCTCCGAAATGCTCTTTGCAGCTACTGATAATGCGCCTGCACAGAGGTACCTGGATCTGCACATGTAAAACATGCGCAGAAGAGGCGTGAGTACACCACAGCGGTACTCAGTAAGTGCTAAGCCTAACCTCGGTTGGGTAGTGACGAGGAAAGGTCAGGGCCCTAGTGAGAAAGAAATAATAAAATAGCAAAATATTAACATTATCGAAGTCTGATGAAAACTAATGAACACAGCGGTGTGATAAGACAGTTCAATGACATATAATACTGCAAGACAAAACAGGAACACAGAGTAAATAATGCAAAATTACAAGAATACCGACGAGGGTCTTCCAGGATACCGTCCTGTAGCCCTTTTCTCAACTGTCCGATGGAACTCCCCGGATACCGTCCCATAATCCAATCATCAATGTGCAGGGGGATCTCCCGGGATACCATCCTGTAGTCTCAAAATAAAAGTGCAGGGGGATCTCCCGGGATACCGTCCCGTAGTCCCAAAGTAAAATGCAAGGGGGATCTCCCGGGAATCAAACCCGTAGTCCCAAAGTAAAATGCAGGGGGATCTCTTGGGAATCAAACCCGTAGTCCTAATGTAAACTAACAAGGGAGAGTTCCCGGAATCCCGCATCCGTAGTCCCAATGTAAATGCGCAACCAACATCAGAGAAATATTAAGAAATTGAAGTGCAACAATACAAGGCAACTAATAATACTGGCCTAACATGCTCCACGTAATTACAGTTAAGAAAATTTAAACAATTAGGCAACTTGGATCAATTAAACATGCTGTTCTACTCTAGCACAGGCTATATTAGCAAGTAAAGTAAAACAAATATGAAAGAAAATCCAAATCAAGTATTTAAGTAAAAATCTGAGTTTCAACAATTAGCTCAAGTACGTGCTCGTCACCTCACATACAAGGCATTCAATTACCAATTATAACATCCTAAGGGACGAAGTCCCCACACAAGGTAATGCAAGCCACTTACCTCGAACTGGTGCGAAATCAACTAGGGAACGATGCCCTTGCCACGAGTATCCCACTCCAAATGGCCCAAATCTATTCAATTCAATTACAAATCGTAAATAATATAATAAACAACTGATTCCACTATTGAAATTAAAGCTAGAGCGCGAAAATAGGTAAAATAACCAAAATGCCCCTGCAGCCCACGTCTCGAAATCAAATAATTTTCACATTTTCAGAACCCTCGTACTCTCGCGATTCAAACCATATAAAAATCTCTCAAATCGGAGGTCAAATGGCCACTCAAAATTACAAAATTAAGCCTAAGAAGTTTCACCCATTTTTTCTCAAATTTAGACCTTGAATTTGAATTCTAATGGTTGATTTAGCTAGGAAATGATGGAATATAACTAAAAGGGATCAAAGCAATGTTACCCAATGATCTTCTTTTCAAAATCGACTCAAAATCGCCTTCTCCCGAGCCCTCAATTGATTTTTCTAACTTTGAAATAAACCCTCGGATTAACCCTTTTTCAGTCCTATGATTTCTGCTTTTGCGGCCCAGGGACTGCTTCTGCGGTGGGAGTAACCGCTTTTGCGGCTCAACTTAAGAGGGCAGGGACCGCTCCAGCGGACGAAATACCACATATGCGGTTCCGCTTACGCGGGAAGGAGACCGCTTCTGCGGTTCTCCTGGAATGGGGCAATGTCACGACCCAAACCCACACTGGTCGTGATGGCGCCTCTCGTGAAGACAAGGCTAGCCAACTAACCCAATTCACTTCCTTTTTAAAATTATTTAAACATAAATAAATAAGTGTTACAGCTTAACATCATTAATAATTAGGACTACAACCCCACACAACCCGACCGGGGTGTCACAACTCACGAGCATCTAAGAAGTTGGAACACTGCTATAGGGCCAATATTTTATATATATACAAAATAAAATCTGGAAATTAAAGATGAAGTGCGGTGCCGCGAACGCTGGCGGTCACCTTGCTCAACTAACTTAGTAAGGCCTTCGGTCCGCTAATAACCTGCTACCGGGTGAGCAATACCTGCAACTGCATGCGAGGTGCAGGGAGTAAAGTGAGTACTTCCAACTCAGTGGTAAAAAGAGCGATAAGAAAACACGTATGAGCACTCCAAAATGCTATAACAGATAGTACAACCTTTTGAGAAAGATAGTAAAACCGTAACACCGAGAAAATCCTTAAGAAAATCTCAAGCTCAGTTAAAAATCTCTTTTGAAAATATGCCTTTTAAACAGTTGCGAAAAATAATTTCAACAAGCAGGAAATAATCAGAAATCTACCCCTCGGGTTCAGTATCAACCTCTTAGTGCAGTATTAGCCCCGCGGGCTCACTCCCAACTCACAAAGTACAACCTCAGCCTCTCGGGCTCACTCCCAACTCACAAAGTACAACATCAGCCTCTCGGGCTCAGCACTCCTTAACACGTAACACCAAAGTATCTGGTCAACAAGGCAAGTAATAGCATGTATGCCAATTATGTGTGAGTGCTAAAAATCATGCCACGTAGTACAAACAGGAATAAATGCATGAATGCAATGCAATGCACACGACCGCTACGACGTGTAGCCCGATCCATGGGTACCCTGCGCTAATTGGGGGGTGTGTACAGACTCCGGAGGGCTCCTACAGCCCATGCGCTATAATACTACGACGTGCAGTCTGATCAAAATAATGTATCACTGCGGCGTGTAGTCCGATCCATATAATATACTACAACGGCGCGTAGTCCGATCCACATAATATATCACTGCGGCGTGCAGTCCGATCCATATAATATACTACTGCGGCGTGCAGTTCGATCCATGCATGTATATGTATGTACTGCTGCGGCGTGCAGCCCGATCCATATCTCAGTCCAGAACATGCAAATGAGCCACTCAGGCAATGTCAAGTAATAGCTTTTTACTCAAAACATCACAAAAATGCAATTTCTGTCGTTAAACTTTAGCAATATGACTGCACATTTCAAAACAGTGTTTTACTCAGGACTGAAATCATTTAATATGCACGAAGCCCAAAACATGGCAATCAGCCCAATTCAAGATAGCATCTTGTATGTTTCTGTCAATTACGCAGTAAAATCCACAACCAGGACGGACCAGGTCACAATCCCCAACGGTGCTCTAACCCACGCTCATATCAGGCGTGCAAGACACCACAATATAGCACTATGATGTGCAAATCCGGGGTTTCAAACCCTCAGGATATCATTCACAAGTATTACTCACCTCGAACCGGTGAAATTCCTCGTTTGCGATGCCTTTGCCCCTCAAATTGACCTCCACGCCCGTCGAATCTAACCAAAAATAGAGCGAATACATCACAATATACCAATGGGACAACAACCAATCGAAAACAATCGAACTATAGCAAAAATCTCGAAACTAGTAAAACCCGAGCCCCGGGCCCACTTTTCGAAAAATTACAAAACTTACATTACCGGATTCCTCGTCTCGCCACGAGTCTACCCATACCAAGAACTCCCAAATCCGAGCTCAAAAGACCTATCAAATTCCAATTTGAAATTTTTCAAAAACTCAAGCCCTAGTTCATAATTTTAGGCTCAATTTCCATGAATTTCTAGACTAATTTCACCATATAATCACGTTTTAAGGCCAAGATTCTTACCTCACGTCGATTCCTCTTGAATCCCTCTGAAATTCCCATCCAAAAGCTCCCAAGGATGTTCAAATATGGAGGAAAATAGCTTAACTCGCGGAACAAAATGACACTTTAAAACCTTTCTGCCCATGCTTATTTCCGCTTCTGCGATACCAGTGTCGCTTATGCGACTTCCGCCTCTGCTGTATTTTTCCGCTTCTGCGGTTTCCTTCATTTTTCCCAGGACCGCTTTTGCGGTCCATTTTTCGCAAAAGCGAGACCGCTTATACGGTCGAATCGTCCGCTTCTGCGGTATCTGCCCAATCCCCCACGTTCCGCTTCTGCGACTTCCCTTTCGATTCTGCGGTCCATTTCCGCAGAAGCGAAAATGCCAGATACCAGAACCCTTCAGCAGTTCTAAAACCTCAAATTGCATCCTGTTAGCCATCCGAAATCACCCCGAGGCCCCCGGGACCTCAACCAAAAATACCAATACATCCTATAACGTTATTCAAACTTGTTTCAATCATCAAAACACTCTCTTTAACATCAAAATCATCAAATTTCTCCAAATCAAAGCCTAAGTACTTCAAGAACTTTCGAAATGCACTTTCGATCAAAAACCCAACCAAACGACGTCCAAATAACTTGAAAATTTGCAGACATATCCAAAATCACATAACAAAGCTACTGCAACTCTTGGAATTCCATTCCGACCCTCGGATAAGAATCTCACCTATCAACCGGAATTCACCAAAATTCAAACGTCGCCAATTCAAGCCTAATTCTACACCGAGCCTCCAAAATCAATTCCGATCACACTCCTAAGTCACAAATCATCCCCCGAAGCTAACCAAACCACCGGAATTCACATCCGATCCCTCTAACCACATAGTCAACTTCCGGTTGACTTTTCTAAAAAAAGCTTTCTTCTAAGAGACTATGTGTCTCATTTCCAACTAAACCAATTCAATTCTATCCGATCAACTCAAATATTGATATTGAAACATAGAATAACAAAATATGGGGGAAACGGGGCGGTAACGCACGTGACAACAGGCCGGGTCGTCACATCCTCCCCAACTTAAAAAACGCTCGTCCTCGAGCGTACCCAGAGTTGTCCTAGAAGCCGACCAATAGCTGAATGACCCTACCAAGCACATACCCAGGGTGATCCCATGTCACCCTGTCCCTTATAGGTCCGACAACACAACATGGCTGAAATTACCCAATCTAGTCTAGCCCATAATTCACAGAACTACTTTTCCACTATTGAAACCATCAACATGATCAAACCTCGCACCTATACTTTGGATAGTCCCGAACCGGCTGTAATAACCCATACATGCAACCTCAATGAAATCACATGATATACCACATAATCCAGCACCTGCAATGATAACTTCTATTCACAGCAGCTGTCCACAACAACCATATACCGATAGAAACCTCTTATTAGCTAAAGCCCCATTCCAACACTTCATATCCTATCAATGATAATGAAACACACAGCAAACCGTAACCATTTCTTAGATCAACCACTCATGAAACCACTTCCTATTCGACTAATACCACAGCAGATTTCAGAGGCAAACCTCGATATAAATCCTCTAACCAACCGAAATCACATCAGTTCGCATTTACTAATGACTCCAATGATCACCTCGAATTCAACGCACCACTCGGGTGATATGACAACTCATCACAGGACTAAGCTACAACTTGCATAATCCACGCACTAATGATGGGCGGTCTGAACATACACAAATCATGAAAAATGACTCCAACGAAAGAGTTGTAACTCAAATTCCTCGGTACCATCACAACCCAAGGCTGGGACCCCGTCCCACATCATAGAAATAGAATACCTGCATCTACTCCGATGGGTCTAATCTCTACGTAGCCTCGCTACAATGCGCGATCTTATCCAAACACTATTACACATGAAGCACCTCAAGTCGTTATGCTCAAAATAGACAGCCACACACATATTGGTGTCTGAAACTAAGCAATCCATCACACCGACGGTGAAGTAGGTAGTATACACACTACAATCCTGAAAGGACACAACCGATACGCCATTCGCCGAGCAACACCCAATACGGACTTTTTTCAGAAACTAGGAAGCAAGGCATACAAAATAACATATGGAAAATGATTCTCAACATCACACTATTGCGGCGTGCAACCCGACCCAGATAACATACCCGTGGCAGAGTGCCACCCAATCCACACAAATATCTCACATAGGGAGATGCACATCGAGCCAAATTTGCTCATTATAACAAAATACCAAGCATCGATTGTAAGCATGTTGAGTGCATACAATGTCTACATATAGCGTTGTAAGCTACAAAACTCAAACACAACTGAGGTCCTTCCCCCTCAATTTCCACTATGAATCTCGATAACACAGCATTGTATGTGCCCAAAGTCTGAAAATCACAACGCCTCGCAACACCGAAAAGCAACTCCTAGATCTCCCCATATCACTAAGAAGCTCAATAATGATAGATTCACCCTATCCCTCAACAATACATATCGGGGCCAACCAAGCCATCTCAATCTGAATACGTAGCCACATCGGCCTGCCAACGAACTTATTGCCAAGAAGCCTGAAAGTGCTCCTTCCACTTTTATAATTCCTGTCGGAGCCGTACGATACGGTGCCAGACACCAAATCAATACCGAAATCCACAATCTCGCCCGGCGACATGCCCGGCGACAAGAAACGCATTTGAAAAAGAGTCCCTCAATATCGAAACTGAATCAATGGTAGAAACCTCTATACTGACACCCGTCACAAAGGACCAATTAAGGAAAGCAATCTTTCCCAGCCATCCACTAATCTTTGGAATACCAACCACTCTGCTATATCGTAATCCGATGCACCTCACAATGCAACCGATGGCATTTTCGACATAGCCCATAGCACAATAATCTAGAACAACCCACACTGTGACAACCAGTCTACAGCTCAACATCAAATACAAAATCTAACATACCAACAAAGAAGGACCCGCTCAGGCCTCCAATCCCTATAGCCACTAACGGTACCAATACACACTATCCACAAACACTACATAGCATGAACATGAGAACTCCCAGTCATTCTTCGAAGATATTCTAAAATTCTCCTGTGCCATCAAACACACTCAGATATCAACAGTCCAACTATCAAGAAAAATGTCGCAATACTACCGAAGTGCCAACTCCATTTGTGTAAGCTAAACTGCCAGGACTAAATCCTTCTATCTAAACCGAGCTGAGCAGGCCGTCAAAACTCAAGAGCATTGCTGGAAATTGCCTGTAAAAGCCTATTACTTCGAACACATACAAGGAATTAATCATATCTTTACCATACCGATTCGGTCTATTATCAAGCTATTCCTTCTATCAAATTTCTCTTTTATTTATACATCATCCACTTGATATATCTCCCTTGTCGTAGCATCACAATGCCTCAATCCAAGCCTACCACACGAGACTCGAACATAAGACCACACTGTCTAAGACCCAGAGGCCACCGAATACTCTCTCAGTTCTTCCGAAAAATACCACGCTCCAGAATACTTTACTTGAAGAACTTACTGCGAACCCGAATTCACTGCCATTACTTTCCAGATGCTGATACATAGGATCCCATAATTAACATAAAAATACCACAAGCCTCAACATTCCCCGATGAATAAACAGTCCCTAACCACATACACAACCTTGAGACACCTGATTGACACATGTACAATCTTGAACACATTAAAACCATTCACGAGAGTCATTCACTCTCATTCAAACTGCAATTTACCTGACTTAGCGAACAGAACCACTATAACCACTCGTGCCTTATTAGCACTCTAACACCGTAGGATATGATCTCATTCCAATTCAACGAACATCTTCCTTTTCTACACACTGAGCATTCTTTATCAACAACAACTTAAGACATACTATTATCTTCACACGTCTAAGAAGTACCCTATAACTTTTATCAAAATTTGCTTCACTCATGCCATCCTCGGCTCATTTTCTGCAACCCGGACTAATCCGCCAGCATACCTCAAAAATGAACCAACATAGCACATAACCGTGCAATCAACTAATCAACCGCAACCTCCCCAATTTGGCTCAAAGCCACCTGTCAGGACACATTTAATAACCCATAATACATTTACTCTAATGATGCCACAATATTATAGTGAGATTAAATTCAAATCACTTACTAGTTTATGAAAACACAGATCCTCGGATACTGGAATCCTCTACAAACCTCGCATTCATCCCCACGTCAGTTGAGTCCAATCTCTGAAGCGACCCAAATTTTCTAATTACAACACTTACCTTTTCGATTACACATGAGATCTTCTAATAATATAAATAAAAATCATACCACTTAATAACACTCCGCATGAGATAACCCACCTGCCTCGCCTCAATTTAGTATTTCAGCAAATCTTCCACCATCATACACATAACACAGACAGTTTAGTCTTCCTGAGTCTGAACTCATTCCGCCACAAGTATTGCACTTAACTTCCAACTAGGAAGTACAAAAATATTCTTCACGCGCCTATAATTCGGACTACACATCAAGCCACAATATGAATCGAATCACTTAACAGTCCATCTACTATCCTGCAGACTTCTTCACCATTACCAAGTCATATAGAAACATTACACAGTATTTACATACTCATTACGTAGCTATCCAGCCGCCATTCCCACAATTAGGGACAACACTGAACGTATAAGTTCATAACACCATCTTACAAAATCAGCACCTTGGTGCTCAAGCTATAAGCAAAGATCCGGCCTCATGTCCTCCAGACTGGCCCAACATCGAACTCACAGGATCACATCTCGCCCCTCGATCGGGGAATCACAAGCCATCAAGGAACTTACAATACTGAGCGCTCATGTGCGCAAACAGACGTGTGGAAGGAATTTCAAGAGTTATATCTCAAGCTGAATCAATTACGCACGATAAGAATTCCAAGAAAGTGAAGTTTTACTAAAGGTTCTGCAGCCTCTCGAGGATAAATACAGACATCTCCGTACCTATCCGCGAGACTCTACTAAACCTGCTCATGACTCGTGAGACCTAGTAACCTAG
>MDKF010688150.1:0-11417 GCA_026770625.1 Nicotiana glauca
GTTTAGGTTTTCTACAACTATTATTCTTGATAACAGATGTTATACTCGCGTACTCGAGTTCTCTAATACCTTCAGTGCCATTTAATATATTTATATAACTGTCAGTTGTTACACATCATAAAGATGAAATAAATTCAGGTCTCATATAAATAATATAGCCATCTTTTATGAACAAGGATTTCAGAAATTGTCAATTTACCTACAATTTAACTACATTGAACTACATTTGAACTACAATTTAACTACTTTTTAGTTTAGACCATACTTAAACTACATTTTAAATACAATCTGGAAACAGTTTACATTCAGTGTTTTATTTATTTAAATCAGATGTTTTGCAAGCACTATATACCAAAGTTTAACTTTTATATAAAAAATGACAACCATTGACGCTTGAATGCATAGAAACAAAATGTAAATATACAGATACACAAATTGATGTTTCTACTTCAATTTCATCTTCAAAATCTAATACAGTTTATCAGGAAATTCTGAAAATTCTTATCTTCGCTAACATTTATTTTGAATAACTATTCTAACTACATGATATTCATTTCTTTTTTGGCGCATTCTTGCAAGTTCTTTTGTTATGCCCTTCACCTCCACAATTGCCGCATGACACCTTGTACTTCTTTGACTTTATTTCATCAAATGTTTTATATCTTTCCTTGTGAGGTCTCCCTGGCTGCCTTTTATCTCCCACCGGTGGCTTTACTACCTCATCCAAAATATGTTGTGGAACATCCCATTTGGCTTCATCAGGAAGAGGATTTACTGGCATTTCATAGGTAAGAGAAGGCTCTCCCTTGTGTAATACGGAGAGCAATAGTTTTTAGGCGTTTCATTCCTATGTCTTAATGCTGCCAGAGCATGCGCACATGGAAGTTCGTCAAGTTGGAATTGTCCACAGCTACATTTCTTGTTTTGTAGACATACAATGTACCGCTTCGCACCATCTAACACAGTATGTATATGATCTGTTGAAGCTCTCACCTACAATTGAAAAGCAAACAGAAAAAATGATACATCAAAAATTTAACTGGATTATCGACATTTTATCTACAAAATATCTATAAGTAACTACAATTACCCACAATGTGACTACATTTTAACTACAATATGAAACACTGCATCTATTACTATTTTTTTTCTCCTGCACCAATCAAGAATATCTTACCCTTAGTTTCTGAGATAATGTGTTGTTATCATCCAACTCTTTGTGGAATTTGTGACCAAGGAATGTGAAAGTAGCCTTTGCCTTCAACAACTTTTCTTTTGTCCAACGTTCAATAAGAGTTCTCATATACTCAAATAGGTCATATATTGGCAGCTCTCTTGCCTCTTTTGTTACAGCATTCAACAACTCGGCAATGTTTGACGTCATAGTAAAAGTTCTATTCACCGTTGCATGTACTCTTGACCATCTATGATAGCCAATATCATATAGGTAAGACTTTACACGCGGGTCTACCTCTTCAATCTTCATCATCCTTTCATTGAATTCATCCAGAGTGTATGACCGGGCTGTAGCAAAGTACAATTCATGTAATTGTAGATGTCCCTTCTTGAATTTTGATCTTATATTTGTCCATATATGCCACATGCAAGAGTAGTGTGCCATCCCCGGATAGACAACTGATGTTGCCTTCAATATACTCTCATGCCTATCTGAAACAACACACATTGAAGGTCTTTCTCCATATGCCTCCTTGAATTTCTCAAAGAACCACTTCCACGACGCGTCGTTTTCAGAATCAACCACAGCATATGCCAAGGGCAAAATAGTACCTACATTTTGTATACATAAAATAAGATTAAATAACAACTACAATTGGATATTGAGGTTAAAGACAATTAACTTCATTTATTTATCTAACTACAAAACAATTACAATTAAACTACAATTTAACTACAATGTATAAACTGTCTACAATATATCTATAAAATTGTTGCCTTTATTTACCTGCTGCATCCATGGTGCTTGCTGTCAGCATAATCCCCCTGTATGCTGACTTTAAAAATGTTCCATCAACCACAACAACCGGCCTACAATGTTGCCAACCATTGATTGATGTAGAAAGAGCAACAAAGGCGTATAAGAAGCAATCATCTGCTGCCTTCTTCAGTTTAACAACAGAACCAGGATAATTCTTCTCAAGAATATAAAAATATTTTGGTAATTTGTTGTAGGAGTCACACGGATTCCCTCTCAAAAAATATAATGCTTTTTCCTTTGCTCTCCATGCTTGCATGTAGCTTAAGTTCAGTCCATGTTCAGATAACATGTCAGTTTGTATGTCCTTTGGTGTGTACACAGTCTTAGGATCACAATACTTTGGAACAACCATGCTACCAACTACTGCTGCAGTACGTTTGCGCTGTATGAATGTTTCGTCCATTATGCAGCATGTGTGTTGTCGACTGAAACTTCTTATCTTGAACATTGCCGAATCATTAATTGACGTTGCCTTGAAATGCCATTTGCAGCTTTCAGCTACACATATAAGCCAGTAGCTACCCAAAAAAAAACGTATTTACACAAATTTAGTACACACTACAATTAACTACAAATGGACTACAACATAACTACAATTGTATAAAACCAAAAATCTACAATAATACACTGATATTGCAGATATATGTTACACAAATAACTACATACCTTCTATGACTAGATCTTTTTACTCTGAACTGGAACTTGTGCTGCACTGAATAATTTCTCATTGCAGCAGTTATTGTTTGCTTGTCCTGATACACTTGTCCTTCTTCAATACATGTTTGCTTAGATTCAGTTATTATTTCACTTTGATATTCCTCTATAGCTGGTGAGGATGGAATTTCTAGTAACCTTAGGGATCCAGAAGAACCTGCAGAAGATAAATTCACAAATGCAGTAACTATGCAGGTAAATATGAAAGCAACATTGCTTTATATTTTCAAGCACTATACGAAAATTGTAGTTGAAGTGTAGTTAACTGTAGTTACATTGTAGTTAATAAGGAAAACCATAACACTCTGCAATGTCGTATCAAACATACCTGTACTGGTGCTTTCATTGGTGATTGCCAATTCCATATTGAAATCTCTAACACTTATACATAAGGGATACGAACCTAAGTTCCTATTCTCCTTTTTCGTTTCCATATACACACGAACCCCCATATCATTCCTAATCTCCATTGGAGGACAATTCTCATCCACAATGTATTTGATTTCTACAATTTTATCCGATGTATCAATCGACAATTGTTCTGCAATTGTAGAAATGAGAATTGCGTAGCTTGAATTATCATCTACCACAATGGCCTCAACTTCAAAATCTCTATATCTTCCATATTTATCCCAATTACCATTCGATTTCAGCATTATTGTGATTTTTGACATGATTTCGTGTAGTTTAGAGAAAAAAGGGCTAAGAACAGATATAGATTCGAGACTTTTTATCGACGAAGAACTATATCCAAAAATTTTGAATTTTTACAATTTGATGGCTGGAGATTCTGTAGCTTTCGTATTTTTAGAATTGTAGATGAGAGTGAGAAGAGAGATCTCATTCCGTTAGAGAAGGAGAGATTTACGCAGCTAAAGATTTTTGTTCCGTTTCAGAATTTTGAATTATATGCTGATAGGAGATCCGTCAGATCCTCTCTCCAACAAAGTCGCGCGTTTTTTTGGGAAGAATCTCGCTAATTTGGGTTTGGTATATAAATTGTAGGGATAATGTTAACAGGTCGGATAAATAGCAATTTGTGAACATGTTTGGTAATAAGGTTTGCTATACGGTATAGATAGAAAAAAATCCCTTTAAAGAATAAGGGGCCATCTTATTGAAGTAAACAAGTACTGCTTATTAAAAAATACGGGCCAGTTTTGTTATGATTTTGAAAAAAAGAATTAATAATCCCAAACTTTTATGTACTTAATTTTACTACCCAGTTATCTATAAATTAATTATTAGACGTAATTAAGTAATTAAATTATTTTTAAAGTATAAGAGGAATCTATTTTTGTTGAAAATTAATTATGTGAACAATCATGGTATTTTAAGACTTGGGTCAATCTATATCAATTTAAAGAATGGGCTGCTTTGGAGATTTGTATAATGGCATTGCATCACTCTTTTAGTTCCTTAAAACGGGCCAACTTTGTTACTAAAAGAAAATGGGAAGATGCTGAAAATTACTTGGCCCAACTCTCTTCTTTAATTGATCACCATCAAAACAGACTATTCATTTAAGGCTCATGTCCCTTTATACTTTCCTAAAATCCAGCACTTATTCAAAGCCCAATTGCTACCCCTTACTGGCCATTCATGGTTGATTGAAGATAAAATCATACTTTTATAACTAATAATAAGCATTTAACTATTAATATAAAATAAACTAACCTAAACATGCATACAGGAAGATATGAACAAATTATTTTCATGACAAGAATTTAGGCAGTAGATCATTACAAAACACTACACAATATCTTTAAGCTAATTGTGCCCGTAAACATAAAATGTATCAACTTCAACCAAAACCTTGTATACGTGAACCTTACGAGGAAACAATAAACCATATAGGGAAATATTCAAGTAAAGTTCGACATGAGAGATTTTTGCCAAGAATTTTAGCGAAGTAAAATCAATTCTTTCCTAATAGGGACTGCTGCAACTACACTAAAAAAACTTGACAAGTATGAACTCAAAAATATACACTCACGTCTTCCTTCATTCATCTATATTTACTACCATAACTCGAATTATTCATATATGACAAGCAAGGATGAATCAAGACTGTTGAATAATTTCAAATAAGAACTCAAAAACTATTCATTCTTTATTCATATGAAACAATTCAAAAGCTACAACAGAAGAAGAAATACCTAAATGTTGAAATGCTAGAGCAGCAACGACGAGAAGCCAGCAGAACAACTTAAATCAAATACCCTAGTAGCAGCAAATATCGAAAACTCCAACAACCCAGATAATGCTCGAGCCAATAGACTAAAAATAGAAGCTAAATACTAAAGGGGACTCATTTCATGTTTGGAATGTACAAAAACAAAACTGAAAGCTATTTTTAGCTGTTGTTTTGTTTCTCTCTGAAGTTGTATTTTTCTTTAAAGTGTGTTTAAAACTGATCTTCCAAGTCCTCCCTTATGTGTAAAGATGTTTAGTCTTTTATAAGAGAAGAGGCAATGCATTCATGATTAAAAATATGTCCATAGGACATATTTCTCACCAAAAATATTCTCTTACTATTCAAAGAGCAGACTTTTGGTTCAAAAATATATACAAAGGATAATTTTTTACCAACTGTGAATAGTATTAGGAGTTGTATACTCCCACCAACCTTTAAACAATAAAAAGTAGCAAAACGAGTACCCTACTCTCATGAGTAACATATTTACCCTTTAGCTTTAAACCAAATATGTACCGCACCTACTAATTTTGAAACCAGACACCTAATAGATAATCACATTTTAAACACAAACGAGCAGAAAATCGAAACCAGAATTACGAGGTTTCATCAATAATTCAAACTAAATAACCAAAAGAATAGCTTAAACGAACTAACAGCTAAATGAAGAAAAAGCTGAAACCTAATCAAATAGCATGCTGGAATAAACACGAATTAAATAACGACAACTAGAAGCTAAAAAGTTATGAACTTGAATCCTAAATCTAAATTCAAAGCTAAGAAAAATACATGTTAACAATGAAATAAACTAGTGAAATTAATTATTCTGAATGACGACAAAATCAAAATCTAGATTAAATGCAAAGTAAACACGAACATAACTAAAACTAAAAAATGACAAATCAAACACAAAAGAAAATACAAAATCAAAGACATGGGTAAGATGGATTCGAAGTTCTACCATACGAGGGGGTCCAATGTAACTCGAGTAATGAGGAAATGTCGGGCATGGCGAGCAATGATGAATTATGACGAGCGACCTCGGAACGAACTTTTCCGGGTGACAGATGTTAAAATTAACAACTCCGAAAAATTGAGCGACAATTTCAACCCCATGTCATCTGGAAAAGGTCGTCATTAGGTCGCATACATGGCAAAATTTGAGGCTGCGGTGGTGAGATTTTTTGAGATTTTGAGTTGAAGATATGGAGAGAGGAAGAGAAGAGGAGGAGGTGGATCAATTTTGATATAGTTTGGACGACGGGCGGCGGCAGCGGTAGTGGTGACGACGCGATTAGGGTTTGTATTTGTTGATTGTTGGTGGAGATATGGGGGATTTGGATTGTGGATTTGGAATGAGGGGAGTGAGAGAAAGAGATGGTAAAATTTTGGGGTTGTTTGGGGTTAATTCGCTGGCGGTGGTGATCGGCGGTGGTGAGAGGGCCTGGGAAAGAGGCGAGAGAGAGAAGAAAGAGAAAGGTGAGAGGAATTAAGGGGAAAATGGGGACATTTTTCTGAGATATGGGGCTTTAAATACCTAGTTGGAGAATGAATTTGGACCATTGGATCAAATGAAATTGAATGAATGAGATTCGGTCTTACTCTACTAAACAAAACGACGTCGTTTTGTTACCATGCTCAACAGACCCACAAATGGACCGGATTTGGCGTGTTTGGGCCGCAGGTTTAGGGCCAAATTTTGTCCAATTTGGCTTAAAATACCACTTAGCCTAATTTTTAGTCCCCTTTAATTATACTATAGTCAATTGCTAAAAAACTACACAAACACATAATAAGCAAGAGGGAAAAAAAGCAAAAAGCAAAAATTAGGCATTTACAAGCCTTGTGTGGGTCAGATAAATACCCAGCATCAACATAACCTACAAGATCGGGACTGTAATTATTGCCATAAAATAAACCCATATTGGTAGTTCCTTTTAGATACCTCAATATGTGTTTGATTCTATTCCAATGTCTCCTTGTAGGAGCAGAGCTATATCTTGCTAAGACTTTAACTGAAAAGGTTATGTCAGGCCTTGTAGTATTAGCAAGATACATTAGTGCACCAATTGCACTAAGATATGGTACCTCAGGACCAAGTAGCTCTTCATTCTTTTCTTGAGGTCAAAATGGATCCTTATTCACATCAAGTAATCGAACAACCATCGGAGTACTTAATGGATGTGCTACATCCATGTAAAACTGTTTCAATACCTTTTCTGTATAGGTAGATTGATGAACAAAAATTTCGTTTGCCAAATGTTCAATTGCAAACCAAAACATAATTTTGTTTTTCCGAGATCTTTCATCTCAAATTCCTTCTTTAAATAATTAATTCCCTTTTTGGAGTTCTTTAGGAGTTCCAATAAGGTTTATGTCATCAACATATACGGCAAGTACAACAAATTCCGATGTTGTTTTCTTTGTAAAAATACATGGGCAAATGACATCATTTATATAGTCTTCCTTTAATAAACACTCACTAAGACAATTATACCACATTCTTCCTGATTGCTTTAGACCATACACTAATCTTTGCAATTTGATTGAAAATATTTTTCGGGATTTTGAATTATTTGCTTTAGGCATTTTGAATCCCTCGGGAATTTTCATGTATATCTCATTATCAAGCGAGCCATAAAAGTAGGTGGTAACCACTTCCATTAAATGTATGTCAAGCTTTTCATGGACAGTAAAACTAATGAGATAACGGAATGGTATAGCATCCATAACGGGTGAATATGTCTCTTCATAATCGACACCAGGCCTTTGTGAAAATCCTTGTGCAACAAGGCGTGCCTTATATCTTTGTACCTCGTTTTTCTCATTTCTCTTGCGTACAAAGACCCATTTATGGCCAACGGGATTAACACCATGAGGTGTTTGGACTACATGCCCAAAACATCATGTTTTGAAAGTGAATTCAACTCTGATTGGATTGTTTCTTGCAATTTTGGCCAATCAAGTCTTTGTCGACATTCTCCAACAGATTGAGGTTCAAGATCCCCACTTTCTTGCATAATGCTAGATGCAACATTATATACAAAGACATAACCCATTACTATATCCACTCGATTCAAATTTGTCTCAATATCGATTGGATTTATTGATAGTTTCTTATTTTCTTGAGTCCCGGGCTCAGTGGATTCCTCATGAATCTCAGAATTATTAAATCGTGGATTTCTTTTTGAGATTCTTTCATAGTGTCATTTTGATCATTTATTTTCCTTTTTCTAGGATTTCGATCTTTGGAACCTAATGGTCTATCAGATTTTAGGCGTGCTTTTGACTCATTAGCTATGACACTCGAAGATTGTCCAACAAGGACATCAATATGGATTGGAACATTCTCTGCAGGGATATGCAATTTTGTTATCCTTTTCAAATTCGTAAATGCGTCTGGCATTTAATTTGCTATTCTCTGGAAATGGATAACCTTTTGCACCTCTTTTTTCACAAATAGAGGAACGTGGATCAAGATGAGATAATGATAGATTTTTTCACAAAATTTTCAATTTGGTTTCACCAACTTCTCCCCCTAATTTTGGAAAAAGTGTACGATCGAATCGACAGTCTGCAAATCGTGCAGTAAATAAATTCCCCGTTAATGTTTTGAGGTAGTGAATAATCGAGGGCGATTTAAACCCAACATATATTCCTAACCTTCTTTGGGGACCCATTTTGATGCGATATGGCGGTGCTACAGGCACATATCCTGCGCATCCAAAAATTCTTAAATGGGATATATTAGGTTCATTATCCAAAATTTATTACAACAGGAAATATTTATGATAATTTGTCAGTCTGAGACGAACTAGCATTGCTGCATGGAAAATGGCTTGACCCCAAAAAGAAGCAGGCAACCTCGTTTTCATGAGTAACGGTCTTGCTATCAATTGCAGACGTTTAATTAAAGACTCTACAAGGCCATTTTGAGTGTGAACATGAGCTACAAGATGTTCCACTTTTATCCCAATTGATAAGCAATAATCAGTAAATGCTTAGGATAAAAACTCAGCAGCATTATCAAGTCTAATAGACTTTATTGGATTATCAGGGAATTGCGCCCGTAATCGAATTATTTGTGCCATTAATTTTGCAAATGCGAGGTTGCGAGATGACAATAGGCACACATGAGACCATCTAGAAGATGCGTCTATTAAGACCATAAAATATCTAAACGACCCACTAGGTGGGTGAATATGTCCACAAATGTCCCTTTGTATACGTTCTAAAAATGCAGGGGGACTCAATCCCAACCTTTGTTGGTGATAGTCTAATAATTAACTTGCCTTGATAACAAGAAGTGCTAGAAAATTTATTATTTAAAAGAATCTTTAAATTCTTTAATGAATGCCCATTTGAGTTTTCTATAATTCGTCTCATCATAATTGATCCAGGGTGTCCCAATCGATCATGCCAAAGTACAAAAGTATTGGAATCAGTAACATTTTGGTTCACAATAGAATGTGCCTCAATTGCAATAATTCTTGTCCAATATAGGCCACACGATAAAGATACGAACTTCTCAATAACGCTCTTTTGGCCAGAGATATTCTTGGTAATGATGAGATATTCAAGATTATTCTTATCTATTGTCTCAATATAATATCTATTTCAGCGTATATCTTTAAAACTCAACATGTTCATCTTGGACTTAGAGGAGAGCATTGCATTCTCTATGATAAGTATTGTTCCCTTAGGCAAAGTTATAGTAGCTCTTCCAGAGCCTTCAATTAATTTAGTACTATCAGAAATCGTATTAACATCTGCCTTACACATACTTAAATGAGAGAAATATTTCTTCTCTTTGAATATTGTATGTGTCGTACATGAATCAACTAAACAAATATTTTTACAATTGAATGTTGACCCAAATTTGCTTCGTGAGATATCCATATTTGCTTCCCATCTTAATCTTCTCAAAGCTTCTTGAGACGGTAGAGTCTCGTGCTAATAACGTGTGATGAAACAATAAAAGAAGAAGAACAATATTGCAGAGAAAAGAAGAACAATATTGCAGAGAAAAGTAGGGAGAGAGAATTCTTATTGATTTGGGATGAACTACAATGGAATAGAACCCTCTATTTATTGGGAGAGAGTGACTCAGTCACCAAGTAATAAACCCTAGAATCTCTCTAAATATGGATATTCACTATAAATAAAATTCTATTTATAAGACATCTGGAGATATTGTAATTTTAAAAAAAAAACTACAACGTTATCTTTGGAAGGCATATGGTTTTCCATAATAACATTTACTAACTTTTTGAGCAAAACGTGTGAATTGAATACTTCTATAACCGATTAAAATTCCATGCATGGTTGATATTTACAAGATAATCGCAAAATAATTCTTTTCCTTTTCTTAATCATTTTATATAAAGTGAATAAACTATTTAAGATAAAACCTTTAATAATTATTCCATTGGATCAGGCATAAATGAGTTTTTTTTTTTTTAAAAAGAACTCAGTAAATGTGGTAGTAGGAACAGGGAGAAATGGGCAAATTCCAAAACCCGGTAGTTGTTATATAGTTGGCAGCTAACTAATTATCCAGACTCCACTTGTCACGTCCTCAGTTCTTAACTAAGTACACGTGCGGCACTTGACAACTTGCTCACGATCTTGCACAACTTGCTCACGTTCTTGCTATGCCAAGTCAGCCTTACTACACTCAAGATCGCTAAGAGAATGGAAGAAAGAACACAAGAGAATTGCTAAAGGAAGCTTTGTATTAGAGAGAACTTGAAATGTTTGCTTGATTGATGAATTACAAATGAATGCCCCCTATTTATACTAATCACCTAGGGACTAGTATGTAAATAATAATTGTTCTACAAGTCCTTCCATATTTACAAATAAGTCCATTCTCTAGAATTCTCTACAAGACTAGAATATTCCAAGGACTTTCCTAGAAAATCCATAGGATTCTAAGGTCTTCCATGAGAAATCTCCATATTTCTCTAGAACCTTCCTACAAGTGCATAAATATCTAGAGCTTCCCAAGGAAATTCTCCATAGTTCTAGAATATTCTACCAAGATTTAGTCCCAAATTTATGTAACACATCCATGTGGCAAAAATATATGCCAAGTGTCACCTATGTGGCGTGATGACATGGCAGGTCATCACACTCTCCCCCACCTAATATTGCGACGACCGCGGCGCAATGCTGTTGCATAAACTCTCGGATCTTATCTTTGAATTGCCACAAGTCTTCATATCGTTCCCACGTGGCCTCCTCCGGTGATTGCCCTTTCCAATGGACGAGGAACATAGCAGTGGCTTTTTGCCCTTGTTTTCGCCTGGCTTGGTAATCTATGATAGCCTCAATCTCCCGATCATGCGAGGTGGTGATAGTCATTGGTGCTCGACTTGATTGGCCCCTACTAGGATCATCCTTATCTTCATGATATGGCTTAAGCATGCTCGTATGGAAAACAGGGTAGATCTTAAGATACGACGGCATGTCAAGCTTGTATGAGATCTTGCCTATCTTGGCGACGAT